>JAGGAV010016008.1:0-12482 GCA_017657295.1 Termitomyces sp. DKA64
CATATGCAGTTTCTGTTCTTTCCCAGTATCTTGATTTCCCCAGAACAACCCATATGATAGCCATCACTTGCATTTTTCACTATCTTTGTGGCACCCTTGACAAGAAATTGGTTCTTGGTGGTCAAGACCCTGAGATCTCAGGCTATTCTGATGGTGACTGGGCTTCTCATATGCATTGTCACTCTATTTTGGGCTTTGTGTTCTCCATTGGATTTGGTGCTGTCTCTTGGAGTTCCAAGAAACAACCTATCATCACTCTCTCCAGTACTGGGTCTGAATATGTTGTGCTCATGCATGCCACCAAAGACATCATCTGGATCCATAAATTACTTACAGAACTTTCTTTTTTCTACTCTATTTCTCTACCTACTAATCTTTACTGTGATAATCAGGGTGCTATTTGCCTTTCCAAGGATGCTACCTTCCATGCTCATACCAAACACATTGACATTCATTTCCACTTCATTTGCCAGACTGTCTCTTCCAGTCACATCCAACTCCACTATGTCCTCACTTTTGATATGATTGCAGGTATCTTCACCAAGTCCCTTGCCTATGTCAAGTTCAAAAAATTCCATGAACTTCTCAGTATCATCTAGTCCCCCTGCTCATATTGAGGGGGAGTGTTGAGGATATGTGGGCATAGCCCAGATATATACCTACTTACCATCACTTACTATGTTTTCCATTGCATATTGACATGTAACACCTCAGTGCTCAACCATCACTGAGGTGTAAGTCCCTCATATAATACTCATTCAAATACTTATTGATATCTCATAGTTCACCTCTTGTTTCACAGGTAGCTACACAATATATTTAGTGCTCAACTATCACTGAGGTTTCACCTCTTGTTTTGCAGTTTATTCTAAGCCCACTCCATCATTCTGTTCCCTCCATAACCAGCCCCTGCTCAACACATTTGCCTTGACATCCTCTGGCAGCATCATGACCACAAGCTCTGGGGACACCTGGGAATGTGTAAGACTCTCCAACTGATTTCCTAAACTTACTTTTGGCCAGGAATGAAGAAGGATGTCACCCAGTACATATGAGCCTGCAAACCATGCCTCTGAGCCAAGGTCCCCCAACATTGCCCATATGGTCTGCTGAAGCCCCTCCTCATTGGCTGCCAGCCATGGTCCTCAATCTCAATGGACCACATCATCAAACTCCCCAAATCTGAAGGTTTTGATGCTATCCTTGTTGTGGTTTGCTGACTCACCAAGCAAGCCCTGTTCATCCCCTGCCATACCACTGACAATGCCCCAGAGTTTGCCAAGCTATTCCTTGAATACATCTTCTCCAAACACAGACTCTCAGATGATATTGTCTCTGACTGTGGTCCCTTGTTCATCTCCTAGTTCTGGCAATCTCTATGCAAGGCACTTGAAATCAAGACCAACCTGTTGACTGCCTATCACCCAGAGACTGACAGACAAATGGAATGAGTAAACCAGACCTTAGAGCAGTACCTCTGCCTCTATATTAACTACTTACAGAATGACTGGCATGCAGAACTATTCCTGGCTGAGTTTACTTACAATAACACTCCCCACTCCACTACTGGAGTCTCCCCATTTTTTGCCAACAAGGGCTACAATCCCTGGCTCACCCTGTTCCTCAAGGACATCCCCTTGCACATCACCCATGAAGTTGCCAAAGACCTCTGGTCCCTTCACCAGTTCCTCTTGGATAAGATCAACACTGCCAACTGGGCTTACTCAAAGCATGCTGACATTTGATGTGAAACAACTCCTGACTGGAGCCCCAATACCCTTGTCTGGCTCAACCAGCACAACCTCAAGACTCAAAGACCCTCAGTGAAGCTCAACCATAAGTGACTTGGCCCCTTCAAGATCCTCTGGAAGGTCTCAACCCACACCTATCAGCTTGACTTACCCCCAGGGCTAAAGGGCCTCCACTCTATGTTCCACTTCTGCCTCCTTGTAAAGCATGACCCAGACCCCCTCCTTGGCCAATGCCTGAGCTGACCCCCACCTGTCAAAGTCAAGGACAAATACTACTATGAGGGCAGTGACATCCTTGACTCCTACCTTGTCTATAGTCAGCTCTGGTACCTGGTCTGTTGGAAGGGCTACAGACCCAAGGATGACATCTGGGAACCCAGAAAGAACCTCTCTGGGGCTCCCACCAAGCTCCAGGACTTCCACCAGCAACACTCATCAAGCCCCAGGATTCCTGGGACTAGCATGCACAGACAGCATCAGTGGGCTTAACCCCCACCTCTGGATTCAGTAGAGATTCAACTCCCACCAGTATCAATTACACCCCCCTTTTTTCATCCTTTCTCCTTATAAGAGCTGAAGATTGCACATGAAAAAGGAAAAAGAAAAGAAAGTCATTATGTACAGGTGCTAGCAATACAATATTCAACAAAGTTCAGTACAAAGAAATAGTCCAAGATCTCTTGTCAGCACTGGAACATGGCCTCTGAGACCCTCCTCCTCCAAGACCCTCCCTTCAAGACCCTCCCCTGCCAGGTCAACCTCCATCTGTGCTGCCACCACCACCAGGTTCTCTGTGTGACTTGGAAGGGCCTCCCCCACATCTACTGCCATCTCCCACCATGACTTGGGCTCCATGGAGTTCCTCTGCCAGTGCCTTGCCAGTAGCCTCCCCATATAATCCACCCCCTGCCTCAACTCCAGAGGGAGATCATGGGGCATCCACTCCAACCCATCTTGAATTGATGTGAGGGCAATGGAGGCCCCATCCAATAGGACCCAGTGTTCCCAGACCCAATCTAGGACAGAGAGTGAGTGGGGTCAAAGAAGGAAAAGATGGAACTTATGCATCACACCACCTTGCTCCAACATGGCCTTGTTTGCCAATCACTCCTCCCACCTCCTCCTGGCCTCCACCTCCACCTGGTGCCCCCTCACTTCTACCACCCCTTGCCACTCCACTGCCTCCACTGCCTGCATCTCTAACTGCTCCAACTACTCCTGCAGTCCCCATACCTCCAGGGCCCTTACACTGGCCTCCCTCACTATAGCCTCATGATTGCATCAGGCCACCTCCTGATCCTGCCACACCACTTTGCTCTCTTCCTGGGCCCCCTAGAGCTCTTCCCCCCATGTTGCCAACTGCCTGTCCAACTCAGCCACCCATCACTGCAACACCTTGATGCCTGACTCCAGCACTGGACCAGATGCCCTATGCTTTCCTTTATCCCTCAAAGGTGGGGCCCCCTCCTTGCATCCATCCCACAGTGGCCCTACCTTCTCCCAGGGTTGCTCCTCCCCACTCTCTCCCCCAGGATGCACAGACTGCAACACCCCTCCAAACACCCAACTCCTTCATCCCTTCCCCAATTGCTCTAAGACCCACTCCTGGTCCCACCCCTGCTCCACCACAATGCTCACCACCCACCATTCCCAGGACATGGAACATTTCTTGTGTCTTGTATGACACAGCAAGCACATGGCAGAATCCTGGTAAGATCCTGTAGCAGGTTCCTCAAACTTGCACTCCTCTCCACGACAAGCACAAGTTACACACTAAATAGTCAGTTAGCCAGGGGCACATAAACCATCAATAAGATGCCAACTTACCAGGGCTTCTACCAGATGCCAGGCTAGGGTGGGGGGCCCCCAGATCCTCCCTACTGCCTCCACAAATTGCTCTGCCATGACCTCCTCCTGCCTAATCCTCCAGGCCTCTGGCACCACCTGCACCTCCCCCAGCCCCAATACTGATTTTGGAGGATGCTCTGATGAACCAGGGGCCAACCCAGTAGACTGTCCAAGACTTCTAGGAAAAGAAGGACCCCCAGAGGACCTGGCCACAGCAAGGGACAGCTCTATGAAGGAAGGTCAGCAGAAGTCATATCCAGGTTGGAACACTCATGGTGGCAATACATGGCATCCACCTGACATCAACCTGACATCAATCCTGCCTCCAGTTGTATTCTGCCCAATGCTCCTCATAAGCTGCCCAGACATTGATGGCATTCTTGTCAGAAGGGGCAGGGTCAGAGATGAAGAGGAAGAAGGAGTAGATGTAGTGGGGGGAGACATAGGGAAATGACTGTGATATACTGGACATGTCAGGGCCTCTTTTATTTCTTTTGGAGAGCTTCTAGTTGAAGAAGACATTGCACTTCAACTTTGATTCTCACACCACCACAGGACATCAGAAATGCCTCCATGCCTCAAAGGGTCTCAATGCTGAGGGGGAGGTAATGTCATGACCCACCTCTGAACCCCTGCCAGACCCCAGACCTCCCCTGAACCACCCCAGTAAGCCCAGAATGTACTCCCCCTTGCACCAACATCTACAACACCTCCCCAACCTGCAGCGCCTGCTCTGGCAACTCCTGAGGCTTCTCCAGAAAACCCCAACACTTCTCTGGCAGTCCCCGTGATTCCCCTGACATCCCCTCAGTGTCTGGGTAAGTCTGCCCCCTTCCTGGTGCATATCACAGTTACATATCAAGACAATACTGCCACCCAACTAGCCAGTCTTGGGATGCCCCAAACAACTGTACCTGAGACTCACCTGCATGACCCAACCTCAAACCCATGGTCCCAGAGGAGTTCCCCCTGCAGGTACTTAAGCCATAGTGTAGTAATAGCTAGGTAGTCTTGATATTACTGACCTTCTTGTGCTTGTTATGTCTCTTGTGTATTTGTCTTTCTATTCCATATCATCTCATTGAATCTTATCCTCTCCTGATTGCATCTGTTTCCATCTTATCAGTCTCAATCTTATCAGTTCCCATTTTCAGTCTCTCACCTGTTTTCTAAGTCTCATCTCATCTTGTTCCCATCTCTCATCTTGTCTTGACTTCCTGGGACTCCCCATATTTGTAACCTGGACTCACCAAGTTTGTGTTAACACTCCAGAGCTCTGTACCACACTTGTCCCCCACTCACCAGTCACTCTGCTTCCCATATAATCCACCAGACCACCCTGGACCACCCCAGACCTCTGCTATCTCCTTTCTCTGCCCCATTTCACTCTTTTGGAGCTCACCAGAATTAGGGATCATAGGTCTAGACATCATGTCCACCTAGTAAGGGACTTGCCCAGTGTAGCTGAGCCCCCAGGTCAGTGGAACCTGACATCCTAAGGAATGCCCATGAACCTGTAGCAGTTGCAACTGTTGCTTCAGATTGTTTGCAAGCATAATGCTTGCAATACTGTGAGGGAGAGAATACATGCCACTCTCCTCATTCAGGAGTTCCACTGGATCTCCTACTTTACTGTACCAGACTGCTGAGACTGCACCATGTGGTGAGTCCTGGAGTTGACTCTGAAGGAGCTAGCCACTTCTCTGCTGAAGGGGGACCATCATTGGCAATTGTCCCCCTGCCTTCTTTGTCAATGGCCATGCTTGGCTGGACTGACAATAACACCCATGGAGTGGGACTTAATCAAGTCCCAATTGAATAGCATTTTGACACCGATGCATGGGTGCAATACATTATACACCATGGCCTCTCAGAACCTGTACTCAGGAGTGACTATTGATGCATCATTGTGCATAGACCAACAATTGGTCTTTGGCTACATATTAGGTCAGGCATTGGCCCCAACCTTGCATCATGCTTGCATATACCTACAGTATATGCTATTTGAATCACCACTGGTCAGGTAGTGCCATGCACATAGACCTGTTCTTGTGGGTCAACAATGAATGCCATCATTGACTCCAGTCCATAGGTAAACCCCCCCATCTGGTGGGGTACAACAGGTAGTACACCCCCACTGATGACAATAGGGAGTGCTTTAGAGTGCTCCTCCAACTTTACAAGAGCTGTGAAAACTTCCTGCTATGCACAGCCAAACCAAATAGCTGTGCTATGGGAAGTCTCCCATTGTTACCCACCTGCTGCACCTACCAGCAGCAGTGGTGGATGCCACCCTGGCTGAGGTGGAGGAGCCCCTATCTGTGGCTCCTCCACCAAGTGCCCCATCAATCAAGGTGGGGCCCTCATTGTCAATGGTCAAAGCAACCTCTGCTCCAGCTGCAAGCTTCAGTGCATTCTCTCAGGTCACACTCACTGAAGAGTCCATGATATTGGACTGCACTGGAGAATCTTCAGCTCTTGCTGAAACCAGCCCAGAGATGACTCTAACCATTATCCCTGGCCCTTTGAAGATGGCTGTAGCAGCTAATGCTGCTACCCCAGTTGTTCCCCAAGCTGGAACTAGTGGCTCCAGTGATACAGCTAATTCTGTATCAGAGTGCTGGGCTGACATCATAAGCAGAGAAGAAGCTGCATCTTTGCACATGAATGAGCAAGTAGGATGAACTGCTAATAGTAGTTCATAATGATTATTACCATTGGGTGTGCTAAGTGCCCTGACTGCCTTTTAAATGCATGAGTGGGCAATGCATTGGGCTATACAAATGCCCATCATTCATCACATAGGTCTTTGAGGCCTACACTCTTATCAATGCAGGAGCCCAACATAAGGCCCTGGTGCTGACTCATGGGTGGGATGCTGTATTCCACCCCCTTTTTTGTTTGTGTTGTTTGTCTGATTGCATTCTGTACTTAATTGTGAGTCCATTGACAGACTCATAAGGGGAGTATGTAATAGATTGCCCATTACAATATTAATTATTAGCATTCTTACTGTCTCATGGTAGCATCACATGACACTACCTATAAAATACTATTTATGTACTTATGTAAGGCAGCACCTTACTTCATACTTTGTAGACAGACTATACACTGGTTTTGTGTTATGGAGTGTGAACTGTAAGCTGTGTACATCATAATGGAAACATTGCAATATGAGCTTATCTTCAAACTTGATTAATCAGATGTGTTGCTCATTAAAATGGTGGCAATAAGCTTCTCTTAATGATCAAATCATCTTAACAGATGCAGTAGGAAGCTCATTGTCATCATGTTACATAGTAATGAGTAGTAAGCAACACATCTAATTAATCAAGTTAGAAACAAGCTCCTATGCTGACTTCTTCAGAAGATACCACTTGATTATTGTTCTATCCCTATGAGTACTTGAAGCCTCTGTTTATGCAAATCTGTTGGTCAAATGGTCTGCATTTAGTCGGTGCCTTCATGATTACATAGTCTTAGCTATATTACAATACAGCTTAACTGTCACAACCCATCTCTGGACCCCCAGACCTCATCCCAGACAATCCCAACAGCCTGGAGCACACACTAGCCCCCCCCCTCAAAACCCTCAAACCTCCAACCATTCTGGTGCCTGCTATGGCAGACCCAATCCTTCTCCAGCACTGGTGCTTTCCCCAGTGGGCCCCATCACTCTCCTGACCTCCACTGCAAACCCAGGTAACCCCAATACTTCTTCCAGGCCCCAGCATCCAGCATGCATCATGGATCTGCATCAAAGCATCACTGCAACCCACCTGCCAGTCTCAAGGCACTTCCCACACTCAGATGATCAGAAGTGACACCTGTCAAATCTGTGTGGTCCTGATGAGCCCAAACCTTAGACCCACAGCCCCAGAGAAGGTTCCCTGTCAGTACTTAAGTCATATAGTAATATCAGCTACAGTAGTTTTGATATTACCTTAGTGCCCCATTTTTGTCTTATTGTTCCAGTCTCTGTTTTTGTATTGTCTCAATTTCATTTCATTCTGGTTCTCATATTATCTCACCTTGTTCTCATCTTGTCTCACTCTTGTCTTGTCTTGTCTTGTCTTGTCTTTTTTCATTTCCATCTCATCTCATGTGCCTCTCTTGTCTTGACTCTATCTTCCATTTCATCTCCAGCCTCCATTTCCATTTCTGTGTTCCCATACCTTTCCCCACAACTTCATATACTTCCTCAGACCCCATCCTAAGTTCTTCACAAGGTCCAATCACCTTGTACCTTATCTCCCTTCATCCCTGGTCCCACTCCCTTCAGTTGCATGACCCCCAACATCCCTGCCTTCTTGATAACTGTCCTCAGGACTTTGTACTTTACACCCTAGCACTCATCCCTTGCTCATGCTACCCTTTGCACATCTCCAGAGTTTTCTGGACTTACTCAGGTCACTTCCTGGGCCCTGCCTCATCAGTTCCTCATGTCTGGGGCTTGTCAGAGCACAAATTATACATGTAGAATATCATGTCTGCCTGTAAGGACTCACCCAGTGGATCTGAGCTCCCAAGTTCAGTGGAACCTGACACCTATGAGCTAACCTGTCCTAAGATTTATCAACTGCCACTCCACTCATAACACATAGTTATGTGCAAATTGTTTAAACAATCAGAGCAGTACATCATCCTTCTTATATTCTCCTTTGGCTTATTGGGAGTCTACTCCTCCCAGTCCCATCAACAACACAAGACTAGCCAGTGTCCCTTCTGACTTGTCTATCCTCAAACTTTTCTACAGACTATTCTTCACATTGTATGGCTTTAGTCTCCACCTCAGACTCTAAGATGGTCTTGATTGAAATTTCTTTGAGAGCTAAGTTGCTAACTTTGTTGCCTGGTGACCTGATACTGTCAGGGGACTATCCATGCCAGACCCCATTCTTGTTTCTCTTATTCCAAGTTGTTTTCCCATCTTCATCCTTCTATCTTCTAGTGACAGGTACTTTCAACACAGGGCTATCTAATGGTGCTATTTGGTGTTGTTACATTTTGGGAGGATGGAGAGCAAGGCTGATTATGATGAACTTCCATTTCTGGATCAAACTCTGGACTGAGTTGTTGTTGGGCATTTTTCCTAGAGGCTCTAGAGTAAATTTTCTAAACACTGGCATTGGGAATTCTTAGACTTGTTCTCCTCATACCTCCCTCTGCCAAGTGAGTAGCTAGACCTCTAGAACTTCTCATAGACACTGAATAACCTTTGGATCTCCCTCTACCAGCTGTGTGACTGAGCCACAGCCTCCAGAGGTCTCCCTTACAGTAAAACAAGTCTCTAGCTTCAGTTTGGGAGCCCCCTTTTTCTGATCTCCTGGACACTTCCAGCCCCCAGGACAAGGCTTGGCATAGTATGCTGGCTCTGAAGACTCAGGTGCAGTCTATTCAAGCTTCTCTCACCCTTCACACCAATGGATTATGGGTTTATACCAATCTATGAAGACTATTGCTCATTCCCTTCAGACTCTCCCTTTAGGCCTCCCCCTCCCTTCTCCTACTCCTCAGACAGTCCCTATGCCCCCTGAAATGTTGCTGCCAGCCTGCTTCAATGCTACAAGAATGGCACACTCCAAAATACCCTGCCCCACTCCTTTTGACACTTATGATGTAGACTGCAAGACTGGAGAGCAATTTCTTCAATCCTGTATCACCTATATTCAGCTGAGCAGCAAAGTGTTTGCCTCTGATGCTTTAAAGATTGGATGGATTCTTTCTTATATGAAGCTAGGCCATGTTTTGATGTATGTGCTACAAGTGTTTCGAAGGAATAGAAGTGTGAGGAGTTTTGCAAGTTGGGATGATTTTGAATGCAAATTTTGAGCTGAGTTCTTCTCTCTTGACCCTGCCAAGACTGCTGCATTTTCTCTCCACAACCATGTCAGTACAATCAAAAAAAAGGTCCCCAGATAAGTATATCAACTCCTTCCAATCACTAGTTAAGCAGGCTACATACCCTGATGGTCTGCAACTTTGTCTCATCTTTTTGAGAGGGACTCCACACCTCTCATATGGACCAAATTGACAATGGCAGAAGGACAATCAGATGATGAATGCATTGAGACTTGGCACAAGGTGGCTCAAGAATAGTGGCAGCTTGTAGAACTAAAACAAGCACTTCATCCCACCCAGTCTCTGTTTGTTTGCTCCTATCTTATTCCTGGTGCTAGAGCAGGATTTATCCCTTGAGCTCCACCTTCCCATGCTTCTTTCCTTTGTCATGCCCCCTGCACATGCTCTCCCTCTTCCTCCACCTCCTAGACCTTTGCCTGCAGGAGTCCCTATAGATGTGAAGGCATCTTGCCAGTGTTCCTCCACCCCTCTGCTCTGTTAACAATGTGGGAAGGCTGGCCACTTTGCCTGTTTACTGCTTCCAGGGGCTGGAGTTTGTTATCTTTTCCCATCTAAATAGGAGGAACTACTTAAGGATGCATCTGGACTGACACCAACTCACCACAACCAATTCCATTCCCCCAAGGCTTGTTTGACAACTCTGGGGTGTTCTACAGATCTCTAGAGATCTCAGGAGACTCCTAGAACTTACTGTGATCCCTCAGCAAGCACTTTCAGTCAACTCTGGTCATCTATATAGTCATTCCCATGCCTCTGCTACCCACTGATGCACCACACTGAGCAGTGGGGATCCTTAGACTTGTTCTCTTTGGATTCCTCTCTGCTAGGTGATTAGTTACTATTTGTATCATCAGTTACCTTTCTAATATACTTTGGATTCCCCTCTGCTAGCTGCATGATTTAGCTGTTGCTCCTGGAGGTTGCCCTTACAGCAGAACAAGTCTCCAAATCCTAGTCTGGAAGCCTCTCATAGCTGCACAGGATCTCTGAGCCCCCTATTTGTCACATCCCCACCAGGCTTAAGCACCTGCAGAATTCTATGTCTTAGCTTGCCAACCCAGACACTCCCTCAGAGGCCCCAGCCCTGTAGGACAAGGCCTGGACTTGCTTGCTACACCTAGAGAGCCAGGTGCAATTGACCCAATCTTCCCTCACCCATCACATGACTGAACTCTCCACCCTTTGCCAAACCACCAAGCTCATTTCCCAGTCCCTTCAGGCACAAATCCCCCATCCTGCACTCCTGGATGCATACAATGGCAATTGGTCCAGTGGAGAGCATTTCCTCCAGTCCTGCATCACCTACATTTAACTCAGCAGAGACACCTTTGACTCCAATGCACTGAAAATAGCTTGGGTCCTGTCATACATGAAGGCCAGATGTGCCTCCACCTGTGTGCTGCAGGTGTTTTGATGCCCTGGAGGTGTCAGAAGTTTTGCTGACTGGGCTGCCTTTGAAAGGGACTTCTGGGTGGAGTTCTTCTCAATCAACCCTGCCAAAACTGCCACTTTAGTGCTATGCAACTGGGAGCAGTATGGGCAAGGAAAAAGGATGCTAGACAAGTATATCAATTCCTTCCAGGCATTAGTCAAGCAAGCAGCATACCCTGACAGTCTCCAATTGTGCCTCATGTTCTGGGATGGCCTGCATCCTCCTGCATTACTGGAATGTATTGACAACCTCACAGAGGGCCATCTGGACAATGAGCAGATTGCCATTTGATATAAGGTGGTCCATGATCAGTGGCAGCTCATGGAGATTGTCACCTGACTCCCCATCCCACTCCTGCCACCACTCTCCAGTACCCTGCTCCCTTATGTCCAGCACCCACCCCTGCTCTGATCATCCCCACACTGCAACCCTTGCTGCTGGACATCCCCATGGACATTGACACCACCCAACAGCACTGCCTTGCACCATTACTGTGCCAGAGATGTGGGAAACCAGGGTGCTTCACACAACACTGCCCAATGGGTCTTGAGGTATGTTATCTCTCCATGGCCAAGTAGGAGGAGCTCCTCCTACAACTGTTGGCCATGAAGGATACTGCCAGAGATCCCTCATCCAACAAGCCAGCACCAGAGTTGACCCTGGAGGAGATTGGCACTTGTGCCCCCCTCCTAGGCCTGGAGAAGGATTTTTAGTCAAGCAATGGATGAGGTGTATGCCTCCATTGCCAGGTACTAACAGGTTCACTTGTCTGTCAATAGAAAACAAAATTGCCTCTCTTGATATCAATGGTCTTAAGACAACAGAACCTCAGTACTCTCCTCCAGACATACAAACACCCACTCCAGACCCCAAGCCAAGCTCCTCAGAGCCAGCTAGGCTCTGCCTATGCTGCCCTGCCTGGAAATACCAGCTGCCTCATTAGTATGTAGTAGCCACAAACCCCTCCATGAACTCCTTATGCCTTGATGTGGAGATTGAGACCACAGACACTCAACAGGCCTGCAAGCCATTTGGGCTTGCCATGCCAGTCATCTCTCCTTTGCAGATCTAAACCTTCTGGATCCCTCACCCCTAGCATTCCCCCATAGAGAGGCCCTCTACAAGGATAACCAGAGTAGCAGAGGGACCCTGGAGGAGGATCTAGGGGAGGAGTTTAGTGGCTCATGTGACCCAGAATTCCCAGATGAGGCAGTGAAAGTTGGAGACTAGATATACACCACCACCTTATGCTCCCTGCCCTCTGTCATGGATCCAGGCAAGCCAGACTACCTCTCAGCAACTGGCCCAGGCCTTCACTGTGAACTCTGCATCCCAGGAATTCCAGGACATCATGCCTCCATATCTCCATGCATTTGAGGATGTGTTTGCCAAGGCCTCTTTTGACTCACTCCCAGAGTGCAAGCAGTGGGACCATGTCATTGAATTAATGCCAGACTCCAAGCCAGCCAGCTGTAAGGTCTATCTGCTAGCACCAAGGGAGCAGGACAAACACAATGTCTTCCTGCAGGAGAACCTGGCCTCCAGTTATATCTGCCCCTCCAAATCCCTGATGGCTTCTCTGGTCTTCC
>JAGGAV010016009.1:0-12458 GCA_017657295.1 Termitomyces sp. DKA64
ATGGAGTTAGCTGCAAAGGCCTGGGCCAGCCACTGAGAAGTGGTCTGGCTGGCCTAGATCTCCATGATAGAGGGCAGGAAGCATAGGGTGGTGGCATATATCCAATCTCCAGTCTCCATTGCTTTATCCAGAGACTCTGGGTCACATGAGCCACAAAGCTCCCCTAGCAGATCCTCCTCTGGGGCCCTGCCACCACTTCAGTCGTCCTTATAGAGGGCCTCTCTATGAGGGAATGTCAAGGGTGGGGGTCCTGAAGATCCAGATCTGCAAAGGGGAGATGGCCTGCATAGCAAGCCCAAATGGCCACATGCTCTCAAACTGCAGCCCAACACTGTTCCTTGACCTCAGTGGCACAGGTGGCATACCTCCAGGGACATTGGCTCATGGTCACCTTACCCCAAGCCCAGTCTATTTTGGGGGTGTGCTCCCAAAGCTAGGTGAATCCAAGGATCATGTCCTACTTACCTAGGCTGGTGATGGCAAAAATGGCCTGCTCTGCATGGTTCTAGTAGTGGAGGACAAGGTTGACCACAGAGTTGATGGCCCTGGCCTTGTTGGGCATTCCATTGATATTGAACACCAGAATAGGCTGGGACAGGTGGCTGCATGGTCAGGCAGTGGCATTTGACAAACACCAAGTCCAGAAATAACCCTGTGGTGCCACTATCTAGGAGGGTGGTGACTCTGTGGGCCTGCTGGGTGTACATGGTCTCAATTTCCACATCAAGGCATAGGGAATTTGCTGAGGGGCTTGCAGCTACCATGTACTACCAGGGCAATTGGTGTTTCCAGCAGGGCAGCCTATACAAGGTCTGCCCAGCATCAGTGGGCCTGGCTTGGAGTCTGGAGTTGGTGTTTATACATCTGGAGGGGGTACTGGAGTTCTATTGTCTTAAGTCATTGATATCAATGGAAGCAATTTCATTTTCTATTGACAGAGACATGAACCAGTTAGTACTTGGTAATGGAGGCATACATCTCATCTGCCACTTGACTAAAAATCCTCTTCCAGACCTGGGAGGGGGGTGCAAGCACTGCTCTCCTCCAGGGTCAACTCTGGTGCCAGCTCATCCAGTAAAGAGTCCCTGCCCACATCCTTCATAACCAACAGCTGCAAGAGGAGCTCCTCCTGCCCTGCCATGGAGAGGTAATATACCTCAAGACCCAATGGGCAGTGCCACATAAAGTGCCTGGGTTCCTGGCATCTCCAGCACAGTGGCAGCATGGCACAGCACTGTTGTGTGGCATTGACATCCATGGGGATGCCCAGTGGTAAGGGTCATGGGGCAGAGCTGGCTGGAGCAGATGCCAGTGCCAGGAGAGTAGGAGTGGAGTATGGGAGAGTGGAGATGGAGGCAGGGTGGTGAGTTGGGTGTGTGCAACATAGCTCCCATCACATCTCCATGAGCTGCCACTGATCCCAGACCATTTTATACCAGGAGGCAATCTGCTCATTGTCCAGGCAGCCCTCAGCAAAGTTGTCAATGTGTTCTAGTAGCACAGGGTGCAAGCCATCCTAGAACATGAGGCATAGTTGGTGTCAGGGGACTACCCATTTCCAAGCTCTGCCCCTGTGTGACACCAACTCTCCTTGCCTGTTTCCATTTCCCTGAGGCTTGTTTGACAACTCCAGAGCATTCTACAGGTCTCTGGAGATCTCCAGAGACCCCTAGAACTTTCTGTGATTCATCATTGCATACTTTGGCTAACTCCAGTCACCTACACAATCATTCCCATGCCTCTGCTGCCCCTGATGTGCTGCACCAAGCAGAGGAGATCTTTAGACTTGTTCTCTTTGGATTCCCCTCTGCTAAGTGATTAGTCTACTATTTGTATTATCTACTACATATTTAATACACATTGGATTCTCCTCTGCTAGCTGCATGATTTAGCTGTTGCTCCCAGAGGTTACCCTTACAGTTGGAATCCATCAGGGTAGGCTGCTTGCTTGACTAGTGCCTAGAAGGAGTCAATATACTTGTCCAGCATCTGCTTTTCTTGCCCATACTGTTCCCAGTTGCATAGTGCTAAGGTGGTGGTTTTGGCAGGGTCAATCAAAAAGAACTATGCCCAGAAGTCTTTTTTGAAGGCTGCCCAATCCACAAAGCTCTCAACACCTCCAGGGCATTGGAACACCCATAGTGCATAGGTGGAGGCACATCCCATCTTCATGTATGACAAAACCCAGGCTATTTTCAGTGTATTGATATTGAAAGTGTCTCTACTGAGATGGATGTATGTGAGGCAGGACTGCTTTATGCTGGAGCACTTGCCATTGTATGCATCTGAAAACATGGGATGGGGAATACATGCTTGGGGGGCTACCAGAGTTATCAGGAAGGTGATGGGAGCCACCAGGGGTGTTTCTACAGCTGGGAGTGGTGTGGAGGTAGGGGCCAGGTGCTCTAGTAGTGCCTGGAGGGACTGGGATATGAGTTCAGTGGTTTTGGCAGAGGGTGGAGAGTTCAGTTGTGTGATGGGTGAGGGAAGATTGGGTTAATTGCACCTGGTTCTCTAGGTGTAGCAGGTGAGTCCAGGCCTCATCTCATGGGGCCAGGGCCTCCAAGGGAGTATCTGGATTGGCCAGCTGAGACATAGAATTTCACAGGTGCTTAAGCCTGGTGGGGAAGTGACAGATAGAGGCTTGGAGATTCCATGCAGGCTATGAGGGGCCTCCAGACCAGGATAAGAGACTTGTTCTGCTATAAGGGTGACTTCTGGGAGTGACAGCTAAATCATGCAGCTAGCAGAGGGGAATCTGAAGTATATTAGAACTGTGATTGACAATACAAATGGTAAACTAATCACCTAGCAGAGGGGAATCCAAAGAGAACAAGTCTAAGGATCCCCACTGCTTGGTGCAGTGCATTGGGGGGTGGCAGAGGCATGGGAATGACTGTGTAAGTGACTGGAGTTAGCCAAAGTGTGCAGCAATGGATCACAGAGAGTTCCAGGGGTCTCCAGAGATCTCTGGGACCCATAGAGTGCTGTGGAGCCATTGAACAAGCCTCAGGGAAGCAGAAACAGGCAAGGAGAGTCAGTGTCAGATGGGGGTGTAGGTCAGAAAAGGGTAGTCCCCTGACAGGGACCATTGTAAGGGGATTAGTCTTCTGGCTGTCCCACCCTTGCTGGGCTTAGCCTGTGGGGATTGGCGCCTCTATCTAGCTGACCTCCAGGCTGCCTGACCCTCCTTACTCCCTTGCTGTTTTGGCTCCCAGGCCTAATGGGTATATTGTACTTGGCACATAATGTATTGTTATCTATCATTGATCCTTCTACTACTGGACCTGATTAGTCAGTAGTTCATAGTCATCAGCCTCTGCTTTGTCATTAGGCTGTAGTCAGTGGCCCCTGGGCTTAGTCATAGGTACCTAGTCATCCAGTAGTCCTGTAGTATAAATAGGGGATCTGGGGATAGGATATCCCCAGTCTGGACAATAGCATTGCTTTTGAATTTCTTCATAGCATAACTGTGAGCTTGGCCAGTGCAGCCCCTTGCCTTCTGCCTCACCCATTGCTAACATGAGCTGTTGATGCAAAGAACAAGGTGCTGTAGATGCAGTGTGGGCCAATGTAGTTATATTTTCATATTTTTTTTTCTGAATTTTCACATATTTTTAGGGATCTATTTGAGCTGATCATCTCCAACAATGAGCAGAGAGTTGTCGGCGCTGTCCGATGAAGGACAACACCAAATGACGTTGACAGATGATCTGTCAGCATTGATGGCAAGCACCCTTCAAGGAGAGGAGATGCACAAAGTAAAACAGTAGCAAACAGTATAACACACAGACAAACCAATCAATAATTTCGAGGACAAAAAAACGCGAGGAAAGACCTCGATCTATAAATAGATCTCGGAATAAATGGGAAACTAATATTCCAACAGTTTTGCCAAAGAATATTGTACCCTGCACTCAGTGCTTAACACTCTTTTTCATCCTGGCTTGTGTGTTTAAGGTTGCAGTTTTGGTCCCTCCTTTTCTCAATGAAATTGGTGTCAGATGAGTTGGGCATGGTCCATTTAGACATTGTTTTCTTGTCCGATCAGTAACGACTCATTTCATATACATCCACTACATGTACGGACACATGGTGTAGACTGGCAATTGCGCCCGCTCGTCTGTCAATAGCATGGTATGCATAATTGGGCGGGGCCTCCCTGTTTGATTTCAGGTGTGTCCATTGCTTTTTCAATACTAAGGCCATCTATCCTATAACTTTTCTTCTTTCGCATCGATGGGGATCCACAGACCATGTCGAACAATCTGTAAAAAAAACATACATATGCACTCGCCGGCCGCTAACCTATATATAAAGGCACATGGCTGTAGCCTGGATGCTATATCTGCTACGCATGTACCATGCGGACTGCCAATGGTTCGAATCCAGATGTGCCCATCTGCGTGAATCGGGAGAGTTACAAGTTAACCCTTAGTTCCGAGGCGATCTGTTTTTTTGCTCACCCACTTGTACGGACACATGGTTCAAGTAGAATGGCAATGATGTTGCAGCGCGCTGAAGCAGACCCTTTTTTGGGGACTTAGTATCTATCTGTACGGACACATAACGGCTACCCCGCAAGACCCCCACACAGTATTTGGGAAACAGCTGAGTATGCGGGTCGTTCCCGCCTCAGATGCGTCTACTCTAAGAGGTTCTGTTCTCATTTTTTTTCTCTTTTTCTTCTTCCCAATCACCTCTCATTATCAGAAAATCCAGATAATTGCTCTCTATACAGATACATGTCGTACCTGGCGCCACCGATTTACCTATTGTGGCTGTGACGATTTGGTTTGTAGTGTGAATACTTCGTATGTACCTCAAGTTATTTTGACGTCAATCACATCCATCGTTCGCGAGGGTAAGCACGCGTGGTCAAACTATACGCATGAGCACGTGATGGGAATTGACATCACACTCCCTGCACACGTTAATAACCAGTTGTGAATACAATGTGATATAGTATGTCCAGATGGTTGTCCTGACATCATAGAGTGGTTACTCGTCATTGTATCACTTGATACAACTTCTTGCATTGAAAGGCTTGGATCTTGAGAAGAAAGAAAGTTAATTCCCGTAGGGTGTGTACAAGAATAGAACTGAGGACAAGTACAAAAATGGCAGTAGTGAAATTATGGCACATATGTACGTACAACAAATAGGCGCGGGGAGCGTTCGTCGGGGCCTGACAGAGTATATATATCCAGAATATATGGGGTCTGGACTAAGGTCAAGGCAATTGCAGAACGCTCCACCGCGTCAAGTGGCGACAACGGCAAGTATAACAGGGCATCGTGAACGAGCTAACATATCGATGTTCCTGAGGACGCCCTGACACGGCAGTTAGATCTCATCCATGTCGTAGAACCTACCCGGACTATTTATGCCTCTAAGAGCGAGTCAAGATCGTAATTAATAACGACGAAAGGCAGTTGAAGGGGTAAAGGGGTATGAAGAAGTACCAAACGCGCTTTGTGGTGGTGGGGCTGGAGAGCGGGCAGTGATCTCGGCAGATGTCAGTTCGCGGTCTGCCTGCAAGAAAGCGACGCGAAGTTCCTGTTGTGTTCGAATTTGAGGCAAGGCCGAGACATAGAGAGAAGGGCTCACCTCGAGACTGTGGCCGGAGTATTGAGGCTGTGTGGTGATAGAAATCATTTGTTCGGAGGGTGGTAAGACGGAATTGTTCGTATGTTCAGTGGGCGCGTATGGAGTGGGTGTGACGGATGCGATTACAAATGGTATCATGACAATTGGCATTGGAGAGACTTTGTTGCCCCGTAGATACGCGTATGTTCGGAGCTCCTATCTTCGTGTCATAATTTGTATAAGTAGAGTGATGGATGCGCACTTCAAGGCTATAGCACTGGTAAAGTTGCATGAGAGACAGTGTCTGAAAGGACTCGTTTTCCAATTTAGTTGCGGCGAACTCTTGTGCTGCGGGAAGAGTGGAAGGATCGCGTGTGGTGGAAATACTAGTAGTGTTATCAATTAGCTTTGAATCCGAGAGAGGCTCAAAGAGCGGCGGGAGGCCTGCAATGGCGCGAGAGACAGAGTCTGCCGGGATTTGAGGACAGGGAAGAGGACCACGGCCGGTGGTACTGAAGGCGCGGATGTAGTCGTCAATGCGGAGCTCCTGGTGAAAGAGTAAGGGATCTCAATTAAATGAAGAAAAATAGATCTAGAATAAACCTCAAAACTTTTGCCGGGAGATTCGTATGCCGCGGTGACGGACATGTAAAGTGACGTGTGAAGTGGCATGGAAGAACAGTTTGAAAGTGCATTTGCCGAGGAATCAGGCTTGCCACCTCAAATGCGCATTCAGGCAACTAGAGGTTAATGCCGGAATTCTGAGTTGGGGCACATGGTGTAGTTGGTTATCACGTCCGCTTACCATCCTCACTAGGGGCGGTGTCCGGTTCAATTCCGGGTATGTCCATTGGTGTCAATGAATCCATCTTCTTAGGCTTTGATGGAATTTTGTGGAGCTCGCAGTGTCAAATTCGAAACAGAAATTGAGCTATGATACCATTTGTTCTTCAATAACTGACAGTGTTTGAGTTGCAAAGTTCAGTTATGTATGGACATGATCTGAAAGTTCCACCTTCCATTTTTGCACTATCTAACTATGTTACTAAACTGATATCCTACCTACGCTTACTAGTAGCGAAGGTCACATCTGTCATGATACGTTTCGGCACCTAGGTAAGCTAAACGATATAAACCAAACTAACCGTAAAGGGCCAGATCTTCCTTGATTGCCCAATCGAGTGCTGAAGTAAGTTATGTATTGCCGCGGTATCTTCGTTGAATCCTGATCCGATCACTGAGAGCCTAAGTATAGACAAAGTTTTTAGAAAGGCGAGCCCTTTCAATCAAGCTTCAAGTTCCCACCCAACCGTTTTCTACCTCTCGATCCATTTCGATGTACTCCCAACCAATTTTCCCACCAGAGATTCTCGACCTCATCCTAGACGAAATTCCCTATGTCTCCGAGGCTGATTCATTTTTGGAGCACCGCAAAACAGTACCCGCGTTGCTGAATTGTAGCCTTGCGTGCTCTTCTTTGCGTAGGAAGGCACAAAAGCGACTATTCCACGACGTTTCTATCTATTTTCCTAACTCCCAGTACAATAGCTCTTGCTGTCCGAACTTGCTGAACCAAGTCCTCATGTCCAACGAACGACTCCGCAGCTTCGTGATCAAGCTTCGCATAATGTTAGAACCAGTCCTCCCCAAATCCTACACCTCTTTCCCCTCTCTGCCAAATTTGACCCATCTCAACATCACGGGAGATAATTTGCAGGAGCCTCTGGACTGGACTTGGACGCTTGGTTCAGATTGGGAGACGTGCAAGAGTGATATCTTCAGAATGATGCGCGTGCCCACTCTCCGCTCACTGAAGATCTACAACATTCTCGAGTTTCCCGTCGACGTTCTTTTGACTTGTGGCCAGGTTCAGGAACTTCATGTCGATTCGAGTTCTTTCACGCTGGATGGTAGTTTGAATACGACCGACAACGATCTCTTCCCGTTGCTTCCAATACCACAGGGTCACCTCGAAGATTTGGATTTCTTTGGCTATACATTTCCTCTTCTCGTCGAGGCCGTCAAGTCCAACCCTTCATCTCCCTTGTCCATCGCTCGACTCCAACAACTTAAGCTTAGCCTTTTTGATAGAGAAACGGAAGAGGCTGTCCAAGAGGTCCTCAGATTAGCCACTGAATCTCTCAAACATCTAGAAATCTGTTTTGAGCCCTGTGTGTATTATTCTTTCTTCCGCGATAATTGATGAATTGACAACATATTCGCTCAAGTTTTCGAAGTGTGCTGGGAAACTTTAAATCTTCCCGATCCTAGCATCCTGCGGCACCTCACGTTCTATATAGTAGACTGGGACGATGGCTGTAACATGATCTCGTTCCTTGAGCAAATACCAGAATCCAACAACCTCACTAGTATCATCATCTATGTATATTCCGATTGCGCGCGGGTTTCATGGCAGCGGCTTGACGAGTTGCTGGTTGGAACGCGTGACGGGGCTCAGTTTCAACATCTGGAGATACGAATAGGACATGAATGGAAGGACTTTGGGGATGATCTTCCGATGCTACTGCCCCGCTTGACATGGTCGGGTCAGCTCGTTGTCACACATCTACCAACCTGTATGAGCCCGTTGACCGTGCTTGGGATTGGCCAAATCGATCAATGAAAGTCGCCACCACCTCGCTTCTCTAATCTTGCCGGTTTTGACATGTCTCTTTTCCCTGTCTGAAACCCGGACCACGGTCGTTTGCCAGCAGGCAAACTCACTGATACTCCTGTAGCGAGTTTTGACTGTAAAATGGCTGCTTAGCATTGGCTCGATGAGATGTTGACTGGATGTTGACTTTGGCCATCATCAACGACGGCATCAGCACTGCCATCAGTGTATTTCCAGCACCCTTTCTGACATTGGCAGAATGCTCCCGTCAGTTTTGGTCGTCACTTCGCCCTTCCTTATCATCATTAGGCACAATTGACTCAGAATTCATGCCTCCTTGGTTATTTTCTGGAGTTTCTCTTACATACTTGAGTGTCCATGGTCTATATAGCCATTGTATGTCAATTGTACCACCATGATCTACAATTATGATGAGCTGAAGTGTGCCCAGCTTAAAATAATGAATTTTCATGCGTGGGCAATAACATTACTTTTAGTACCGTTGCTGTGAGAGTGAAATTTCGTTCAAAATAGATATTCAAAATAGATATCTTGCTACTGTCCCAGGATGCAGACAGCAATATCTCAAGAACTTGGCATTGTATCAACATAATTTATGAGTGCAATGTCATCATGTTTTTTCTAGTGCCGTTGCAACAAGGATAAGACTTCTAACCCAGTACCTGGACAACCAATATCACAAGAACTAGGAATTGTATCAAAATGAGCTCAAGTGCATAAGAAATGTGAATTTTGTGTGGGCAATGTCATGATTTTTTCTTTGGTACTGTTGCTATAAGAATGAGATTTCATTCACCATGGAGCATCTTGAAAACTCCTCCAAATATGCTGAAAGTATATAGTACATGTGAAGAGCCTCATATTTTGTGTGAGTCTGGGGAGGCTACAACATGTGATGACCATTGTGTTACTGTAAGGGCAACCTCTGGGAGCTGCAGCTCAATCATGCAACTAGCAGAGGGGAATCTAAATTTATATTATCAAGGGTAATCAATGATACAATGGTAACTCCTAGCAGAGGGGCCCCCCAGTAGCTCCCATAAACTTCTGGGCATGGATTCCATGTGCCATGCTCCTGGACATGTACAACCATGCCCACTCCAGCAAAGAGTGCTTCCTCCAGTCCTGCCTCACCTACATTCATCTCAGCAGGGATGCCTTTGATTCCAACACATTAAAGATAGCCTGGGTACTGTCATACATGAAGACTGGACAGGCCTCCACCTATGTGCTATGGGTGTTTCAACTCTCTAGAGGTGTTGGGAGCTTTGCGGACTGGGCCACCTTTGAGAAGGACTTCTAGGCAGAGTTCTTCCCAATAGATCTTGCCAAATCCACTGTGTTAGCACTGCACAACAGGGAGCAGTATGGACAGGGAAGGTGGATGCTGGACAAGTACATTGATTCCTTCTGGGCATTGGTCAAGCAGGCAGCATACCCAGACAGCCTTCAATTGTGCCTCATGTTCCAAAATGGCCTGCATCCCATGTTGATAGAGTGCATTGACAACCTGGCCAAGGGCCACCCAGATGACAAGCAAATCACCTCTTGGTATAAGGTGGCCTGGGACTAGTGGCAGCCTATGGAGATCCAATGGGAGCTATGTCACACACATCCAACCCACTGCCATGCTCTGGTGGCAAGTATCCAGCACCCCACTCTCATGCTCCCAACACCCATCTATGCTCCAGCCATCTCTGTGCCTTGACCCCTGCTGCTGGGCATTCCCATGGATGTAGACACTGCCCAACAGCATTGCCCTGCACCACTGCTATGCCAGAGATGCAAAAGGCCAGGACACCTCACATGACACTGCCTGCTGGGTCTTGAGGTATGTTAACCCTTGACCACTGAGCAGGAGGAGCTCTTCCTGCAACTGTTGGCCACAAAGGATGCTGCTGGAGCTCTGTCACTAGATGAGCCAGCACCAAAGTTGATCAGCAGGCAGTGGTGGCATAAGAACAACTGTACATATGACTGGAGCTAACCCTAACCCTTGGAAAATGTTTGAAGAGGAAATATGGAAAGTTCTGGAGGTTTCCCAAAAAGGAGAATGACCTCCAGAGATCTCCAGGGATCTGGAGGGAGCCCTAGAAGTGTAGGGTGAGCCTTGGAGAAGGAGATTGGGTCAAGGAGAGTCATTATAGGTTGGAATAGGAAGTCAGAAATGGAAGTCCCCTGACATCACCCCCCCCCTCTAGCATGTGGCATCTTGACATGTGGGGTAGAAAAAGTTCTGGATCACCTGGTCTGCTGGGGGAAGGGGATATATCCCTCTGATGGCTTGCAGTGCATCCAGATGTCATCAGTGGAACTCTCTGACCAGTCTGAGCACATGCATGTTCTCCTGGGGTTTCCAGAAAATGTCCTTGATTCCATAGCCTTTCCACTTCACCTTGTATTGTAGTCCCCACTGGAATAGACAGCTGTCCAGGATCTCTTCCACCTTGTACTCTTCACTGTTGTTGACCACCACCAAAGGAGGTGGAGACATTGGGCATTGTCCCAGGATAGGGTCTGCTGGGGCCAGAGTCAGTTTGACCATGTTGAAGACTGGATGGAGCTGGCACATTCCCATGGGGAGCTGGAGTTGATAAGCTAGGGGCTCTACCTGTCATTACTATGAAGGATCCTAATTGCCAGTACAAAAGCTTCTTTGATGGCCAGGTGGTTGTAATATCAGAGGCATCCAGGTAGACTCAATCTCTGGGCTTGTACTGGGGCACCAAGGTCCTTCTGTGGTCATAGTACTGTGCCATGTCATCCTTCACCTTTGCCAGCACTGCCCATGCCTCCTCCTGTGCAATCTTCATCCAGTCTACAAATTCATTCACAGCCTCATTCTCTGAAGGTCAGGCCCAGGGTTCAAAGCCCATGCACAGGTGATGTCTGGTGTCCAGGAAGAAGGGTGAATACTGGGTGGCCATGTGAACATGGTTGTTGGACTGGAACTCAGCATCAGGGAAGAGCTTGTCTCAGTCATCCTGACACTTGTTGGAGAAGAGGTAGAGGTATTGTTCAAACTCCTGGTTCACACACTTAGTCTGGCCATTGGACTGCAGGTGGTAGGCAGTGGAGGTGTGCAGCTTCATGTTGAGTAGTCAGTAAAGCTCCTGAGTGAAGTCTGCCATGAGCTGTGGGCCCTGGTTAAATACATAGGCATTGGAGAGGCCATGCAACTTCCAGACATTCCTCCAGTACAGGTTGGTGGCACCCATGGCAGAGAAAGTGGTGTGAGTGAGGATGAAGTGTGCTTGCTTGGCATAGAGGTCCACCACTACCATGATGGCATCATAGCCATGGGCATTGGGGAGTTCTACAATGAAGTCTACTGAGGTGACACTCCATTGCTCTGCAGAGATAGGCAGGGGGTGCAGCTGGCCAGAGAGAAGGTGGCATTGGGGCTTGGTCCAGAGACAGAGATCACATGTACTAGTGTAGGATCCAATATACTGGGACATCTGGGGCCACCAGTAGTTCCAGGACACCAGCTCTAATGTTTTCCACCAGCTGGGGTGTCCTGCAATCCAGGAATTGTGGTGTTGCTCTGCAATCCTCTGGCAGAGCTCCAGGTTGTTGGGCATGTAAATATGGTCCTGGAGGGTCAGGAGTCTATCACAGAGGGCCCATTCATCTGCATGGACTAACTTGATGCTGGTGGTGCATCCAGATTTGAGTGTCCAGGCCACCTGAGCAACCAGTTCCTCCTGCAGACCATCCCAATTGCCTCACCAGATGTCCCAGAGGATCTCCACCTCTGCCCCCTCAATGGCTAGGCCCTCCATGGCTTGGATCACAAACAACTCAGGCTAGAGGAGCATGATGTTACTGTTGTCATCTCCCCCAGTACTATGGTCTGCTCTCCAGAACAGGACATCTGGCTTCCCCATGCTCTGGCCTGGCTTGTGGTGCAGTGAGAAGTCAAAGTTGGCTAAATACAGAGTCTACCAGGCCTGTCAGCAATTAAGCTTCTTGGCTGTCCAGAAATACTCAAGGTTCTTGTGATCCAACCTGACTTCAAACTTATGCTGTGTGCCCTCCAGAAAATGCCACCAATCCTTGAAGGACCAGATAATGGCCAGCATCTCCTTGTCATAGATTTTGTAGTTGCATTTGACCATGTTCAGACTCTTTGAGTAGAAGGCCACCAGATGCCATTTCCATCCTCCCAGGATTGTTGCAACAGAACAGCTCTGGTGGTGAAGTCAGAGCTATCAGCTTCTACCTGGAAGAG
>JAGGAV010016010.1:0-12440 GCA_017657295.1 Termitomyces sp. DKA64
AACTGCACCTCCATAACCTCCTCCTGCCTAACCCTCCAGGCCTCTGGCACCACCTGCACCTCCCCCAGCCCCAACACTGATTTCAGAGGACACCCCAATGACTCAAGAGCTGATCCAGGAGAGGGCCCTGGACCCCCCAGAAGAGAAGGTCCCACAGAGGACCTGGCCACTGCAAGGGACAGCTCTATGAGGGAAGGTCAGTGGATCCATATCCAGGTCAGAACACTTATAGTGGCAATACATTGCATCCACCCAATGGTGGTCCTGTCTCCAGTCATACTCCACCCAACACTCCTTGTAGGCCACCCAGACATCAATGGCATTCTCATCAGAAGGGAGCAGGGTCAGAGATGAAGAAGAAGAAGGGGTAGGAGTGGCAGGGGGAGACATAAAGGAAATAACTATGATATGCTGGACATGTCAGGGCCTCTTTTATTTCTTTTTGAGGAGCTTCTAGTTGAAGAAGATACTGCACTTTGACTTTGATTCCCATGCTACCACAGAATGCTGGAAATGCCTCCATGCCTCAAAGGGTCTCAACACTGAAGGGGGGGTGATGTCATGACCTGTCTCCAAACCCCCAGCAGACCCTGAACCTCCCCTGAACTACCCCAGCAAGCCCAGAACATACTCCCCCTTGCCCCCAACATCCACAACACCTTCCCACCCCCCAGTGCCTGCTCCAGCAATTCCTGAGGCTTCTCCGGAAAACCCCAATGCTTCTCTGGCAGTCCTGGTGATTCCCCTGAGATCCCCTCAGACTCTGGGTAAGTCCACCAATCCTGGCACACATCATGGTTACATATCAATGCAAAACCACCACTGACTAGCCAGTCTTGGGACACCCCAAACAACTGTACCCAAGACCTGCCTGCATGACCTGACCTCAGACCCACAATCCCAGAGGAGTTCCCCCCACAGGTACTTAAGCCATGGCATAGTAGTAGCTAGGTAGTCTTGATATTACCTACATTCTTGGGTTTGTTATGTCTCTCATGTATCTGTCTCTCTGTTCCATATCATCTCATTGAATCTGATTCCTCTCTTGATTGCATCTGTCTCTGTCTTATCAGTCTCAATCTTATCAGTTTCCTTTTTTGTCTCTCATCTGTTTCCTAAAGTCTCATCTCATCTTGTTCCCATCTCTTGCCTCATCTCAACTTCCGGGACCTCCTGTACTCATAACCCAGACTTGCTGAGTTTGTTATTAATACTCCGGAGCTCTGTACTGCATGTGCCTCCCACTCACCCAATCACCCACTTTCTGTAGGATCCACAGGAACACCCCGGACCTCTCTGGACCTCCACTATCTCCTTTCCCTACCCCGTTTCACTCTTCTGGAGCTCACCGGAGTTAGGGATCATAGGTTTAGATGTCGTGTCCACCTAGTAAGGGACTTGCCCAGTGTAGCTGAGCCCCCAGGTCAGCGGAACCTGACAATTAAGAAGCACAGCAGAAGTCAGTGGATTTGGTGATAGAATAATCAGATGATTTGGAAAGAATAATATGTGGTTGTGAGGTGACTGCAGACAAGGCAGAATGCGATAAGAGTTGATATATGGAGTTGATATATGGATGTTGTTGAGCATTGTGAGAGGTATTTAGGAATTGAGGAATGGGTACTTATATGTTGATGCTGTTGAGGATAAATGTAGTGGAAGAAGAGGTATTTCAAGCATCAATATATGGATGTTGTTGAGGATAAATGTAGTGGAAGAGGTGTTCAAGCATCAATAGATGGATGTTGTTGAGGATAAATGTAGTGGAAGAGGTGTTCAAGCATCAATATGTGGATGTTGTTGAGGATAAATGTAGTGGAAGAGGTGTTCAAGCATCAATACGTGGATGAAGATAAACGTAGTGGAAAGAGGTGTTCAAAGATATCGAGGTAACAGGTGCCATAGTACCAGCTTTTATATGATGAAACTTGAGCCATGATCATATATTTTCTCTGACTAACTTAATTAGCTAGATTAAGCCAAGATTCAGTGGGTGCATAGGTTTTTGAGGATGGACGCCACATGCAAAGTCACGTGGCTTCATTTTTTGAGGACATTCCCATGCACAAGGTTCAAACTCATAATACCCTGACTATTCTAGATTTCGGAACTGAACCAAACCGTGGTGTTGCAACAAATGCAGCCAAAATGATGCATTAACACCGCTTCAACGTGATCTAGAAGACATGCTAGCAAGAAGTATCACTTCGAAATATCGGTGCGTCTGCATTCCTTGCTCATTTCTCTAATTGAAATTGATAAGTGTGATTATTTCTAACACTGCTCCTCTGCGGAATGAGAGGACAGTTAATACAACATATACGAGAAACTCGGAGTTGTCGAGTTATATCTATCAGTCTGGATTTCGGACTGCGCCAGAAATTTAGACTTTCGGGGACGACACACGTACGTGGTCGACCCTTGAGCACCAGTGTGGGTAATATGCATTCATTGCTTTTATCAGCAAGTACACCTGGAGTGGAAGTATGAAACTTTCGGCTAAGGATGTGATTGATGATTGACATGACGACTTCCTGACTCCCGTAGGAAGTCGGTTAGGTACATCCTTCTAATAAAATGTCAAAGTTAGCTCTCTAACACCAGAGACATCTGAGTGTTGTGCCCGAGTCTCCTTGATCCTGTTTATTCCCCTCTTTTACTTTCTCTCTCTCCTTCATATCCCTCTTTGTCTTCCTCAGCCTCTCGCTTTCACGGATCCCAAACCCTGTCCTGAAGACCATCCTAACTTCTTCCAGGCTAAGCCCCGCCGTCTCCGGGAAACAAGTAAGCACGAATATCCACCCGAGGAGACAGAGGCCCGCGTAGAATCCGAACGCGCCGGCAGGGGCGATCTCCGCCATGAGAGAAAGGTAGGTAGAACCAATGAGGAGGTTGCCAGCCCAATTTGTAGTGGTAGAGAGAGAGGTGCCAATACCGCGTACTGTGTTCCCTTGTAATGAAACACCGACTAGGATGATAAAAAATTATCCAACCTTCAAGACCAAAGAGTTCCCCTTGCTGCCATGGGACATTGCCAAGTCCAGTTGCATAAGATGCGACGAAAACGATCATAGACACCAAGACAATAGCCGACCAGGCAATCGAATACTCAGTGCCGTCGACGAGATCACCACCCGTCTTTTTTGTGAGGTCTACAAAAAATTTCCATTATCAGACAACGCTTTTGATTTAAAAGGGAGATGTAAGTACAGAAAAAGGAAATGCTCGCGAGCGTGAGACCGAAGATCATACCAGGTGCACTCCAAATCATTATCTTTCGCCTCCCAACCCGGTCGATCCATTTCAGCGCAACAAGGGTGAAGACAAAGTTGGTTCCGGAGATGACAAGTCCAACGGCAGTGGGCTGATCGAAGCCTATTTGCTTGAAAAGAGTTGCGGAGTAATACATGAGTGTGTTAAATCCACAGAGCTGCTGGAAAGCCTGCATTCCACAGCCAACAACTACAGGCAGAATTACTTGATAGGTGGAGTGGAGAGCCGAATGAAACGTACTCAGCGCTCGTCGATTGATGGGGTTGACAAGCATGGACTTCAATCGTTGGATGAAAGTCGTGGTGTTTGTGATCTCGATGCTTTTCTGAACTGCTGCATGGAGAACTTTGACCTGAGAGATATGGGATGAAATACAAACAACATATATATCAAGGTGGAGCATACCTTGAGTTCGACCTCTTCTGGGCCGTGCCGATGTATAAATCCTTGCCATTACGTTGTGTGCCTGAACCATGTGACCCCTACGAATGAGAATACGAGCTAAATACGGCGTGAATGCGGCGCGATGTCAGATGGTTAAATCGAGAGTAGACCTACGACTCTCCGGAAGGAAGTACAACAGAAGACATTGGATACCTGCAGGGACAGCACCGAGACCCACCATCCATCTCCATCCGCCATTGACGTTCTCGAAGCCAGCACCAATACCGTACGCGAGGACCTGACCAAGGGTAATCATAACGACACTGAGCTGCTATGTTAGGCGATGGATATATCGCCATTATGTTACAGGAGGACTCACTTGAGCACTACCATCCTACCACGAAGACGAGTGGGCGACAACTCTTGGATATAGAGAGGGGTGATACACGCAGCGAGACCTACACCGATACCTATAAGAAAGCGACCGCCAATCTATTGTCCCTTAGACTCAATGAAAAGACATGAAAGACGAGGAGACATGCCATGCTCCAGACAGTGTGACAAACAGCTTGGCCGACGGCGCCTCCAATGAAAATGATATCGGCAATTCCTAAGACAAGTCGACGACCCGTCCAATCCGACATAATACCAGCTACTAGACCTCCAAGGAGAGCTCCTAGAGTGGTCGACGAAGTTATAAATTCCTTATTTTGAATATAATCAGTACCAGCACTTCCTCGATACCGAGAGACAGGAACCTTCTGTCCGTTCGACAATTGGGCAGGTCCGAGATCCGAACCGATAGTAACAAGGGCTCCGGATATCACACCAGTATCATAGCCTGCTCATCGGATGGTCAGTAGGGCATAATGCCTTGAAAAGATAGCTACGCACCGAACAATAGCCCAGAAATCGTCGAGCACAAGACAAGTATCCAAACAAACCATGTTATCCTTTCTTCCCCTTCCGCTACCACGGCCAATTCATTGATGTCTCCTGTGTCTATGTCACATACAAGGTCATCTGTATCCTTCTCAAACGAGTTTCGGGGCTTCTCTTTACCTGTGGACATGATACTCTGGCGTCGAGTAAGGTGATCAGTTTCATGATCTTCTGGTTCGATATTATAAGCTTGCGAGTGTATTTGGGTCATGCGGACGATGTATGGGGCTGAAGAAGTATTTGACCCGGTGGGAAACCGAGCTCCATGCGGACTTGCACGTACATAGTGCGAGCTTCAGAAGCGGGATAGCAGATACAGGTAGAGTCTGATCCACACACTGTAATGTCTAAGTAGTTGATACAAACGCATTGGCTGTGGTGGCAGTGGTAGGTAACAGTGTTTGACACAGTGAAAAATGTTACATGCAGAATACGGTCCGACGAATTTTTCGACTGATGCCGAGCGTTCAGCTCCAAGATGTTCGTCTAAAGATTGCTTGTTAGAGTGTAAAGCAGGTCGACACATCCACCATCCAAGGCGGCGGACGCACCGTGACATCAATACTATTGTCTGCAACGAACAAGAAGTACATTGTATCATGGAACGAAGACGACTAACAAAATATTCACAACCAACTTCCCGATTTCTCCGTTTGACACTAAGTAAACACGCTCTTTACCCGCAATTGCCGTCGAGGCATCCCTACCTGTGAGTATGGTGATTTTGGCCTCCGTGAGCGGAATAGCACCGTTATCTTCAACTCTTGTACGTAGATTTTCTGCTTGTGTCGCAGCATCGGCAAAATGGGCAGTGTTGAAGGGACCGCGTAGGGGTGGGACCTCTGATACTCTTCCAGGAAGGACGAAACCCCACAGAGGATGACCCTCTACAACGTCCTGACTTACAAAGTCCACCGATCGATCAATCGGCCAGATGTATCCTCCTGCTGTCCAGTGGAGTTCTGGAGATAGTTTGTAGAGCCTAAGAGCATGGTATAGAAGCGAATCGCCTCCTCTCAACTGACGGAATGGTAACCAATGTCAATCGTGAGGACATTAATTATCCAGAACAGCAAATAACTCACGAGAGGAACCACGGACTCGGCGAGCGACTCAGCAGGATTGAGAGAATAGTCGAACTCCAGATAGAAAGCAATTTTACGTCCTCGAGAAAGATTCAGAATAGAGCCTAAGCGATCGAGGTACTCGTCGCTGGGGCGGATTAAAGGCTCTGGTCCACTTGGTCCGAAGCTTCGGACAAACACACCATAGGAGATCGAGATCCGGCAACCTCTTTGGACTGGTTCGACTTCATATTCACAGTCTGGGAGGAAAGCAGTCCATTCGATCTCGTCTATTTTTCCACCTCTTCCGAGGTATTTCTCCTGTAGTCCTTGAGGATTGCGAACGACGAGGGCTCCCCCTTCGAACCGCGAAGGGAGTGTGACAATAATAGTAGCGGTGCGACCGTCCTGCCTCAATGAATGCGGTTGAAAGCCTAAGCGACTGCCAGCATCCACTATCTCCAACTTGTCTTTGATTATCGACAGATAGTTGCCGTCAGGTAGATTAGGAAAGAGAGTGTTACGCACGGCAGCGAGTACAGGATGATTGGCCAAATCAAGGGAAAAATTGAAAGGCAGGTCGGAGGGATAGATGAGGGATGGTCGACCAGGATACGTGACATATTCGGCGGTCTGATGTGGCCTGGAAGTCGCGATAAGAACTTCAAGAGCAGGAGGCAAGCTGTAGTCAACATCGACAGGAAAGTCAAGCGAATGAGTGATTCCATTCTGTATACCCAAGCGTGAGCACTGGTGGATCACCCGGACATCACTAGGAATGCATACCTTGGTGCGGAAAAAGAGCATTGACTGTGCAGACTCTAATTTCACACGACCAGAGACAGTGAACGGCGCATTGGTTGCCTCAAGAAGTTGCAATACGTAGTCGCGGAATTCTGGACTATTTTCGTAACCTGGTACAGCATATGGCATGGAGCGCCGAGCTGACGACTGTGGTACCCGCTCGATCTCGAATCCAGGGCTTGAGGGCGACTTTGAGAACATCAAAGGACTTGGCGAGGGGGCACGAGAAGTCGCACGGCTACGAGGTCGACTGTAGTACATGATGAGGGGCGACTGGGAAACTATCAGCGCAGTACACTGCTGATCATGAAGACTAACGTTGTTTACTTGTTTAATCAGATGGACAGTCTGTTATCGATCACAGTTTTGAAGAATGGCTTCTCAAAATAGACGAAGGTACGCAGGGCGTCTGACTAGCAAGTCATCGATTGAATGCACGCATATTCCAAGCAACGCTGGACAGGGAATTTTCCAACGACCATAAAAATATACAAACCATGGGTGATGTCGTTTTCTTTAAATTTGGCCTCACGATGGCCCTGCGATTCTAAGTCTGCACGTGACGGCTAGTTAGATCGGAGTTTCGCTCGGATCCAAACACCGTAAGCACTGCAGGTGTCAGAAGCTGTTTTCAATTGGAAAAGCCGAAAATCTTTGTCCACTTTTTCCCTTATAAAAAGGAAATTTCCATTATCTTAAGCCTTTTGGGAAATGGGTGCACTAAAAATGGCATGACACATTTCTTTCTCCCCATTTTCCAAGGAAAAAGTATTGACTTCCAGTAGTGAAGGCCACTCCTTCATTATTCTCTCCTCATTCGCAGGGTGCAGGGGACAATATCCTTGTTAAAACAATGTACAAACATGGTAAACATAATCAAATTGATTCCAAAATTGTGTTTGATCGAAACTATAGAAAAAATATTGTAACCAAATCTAAAATGGTATTTCAATGGTATTTGCAATACAATTCAAAGAGACATGAAGAAAAGAATCATATTATTTATATGTATAGTATTTATCAATTAATCAATATTAATTCAATAAACATTATAATTCCTTTCTTTCTTTCTCTTCAAATTATATTGCAAACACCATTGAAATACCATTTCAAGGGTTACAATATTTTTTTTATAGTTTTGACAGAAACATTCAAAGGAAATTTCAAAATCAAGTGGCTTATTTTCATTGTGTTCTTACATTGTTTTGTCAAAGAATATTCTATCCTGCACCCAGTGATTGACTATATTTACATATAGACCTGCAGGCAGCATTGTTGATGACCTTGTAGTCTCCATGTTGTGCTCTCAGTCCTGCTTAGATTAGACTCTAACATTATGCATCACATTTCCTATTGCATTGGTTCCATTCTATGGTCTACTACCTGTAGGGCTGTGAACTGCATACCATCAATTATGGTAAATGGCTCCTGCTCCTGACCCCTTGTCTATCCTGGCTGTGGACTTGTATACTTTGTCAGTCACCAGCTGACTTCCAACAGGCTCTACTATTGCTGTGGAATGTATTCTTTTGGGTGGGAGGGACACAATTTCCCTTTACTGTATGTGCCTAAACTAAAAACTATTTGCACCCTGATGATTGTTAAGCAATATCTTTAGTTTGCATAGACAAAGATAAGGAATTAAGAGAGGGAATATACTTGAGGATGCAAATGGAATTGATGTGAAAGCTGCATGAACATTCTCTTCATTCAAGTTTTTGGCTGGGCTTCTGATGATGCTCTGGAAATTGCAAGTTAGAGTAGATGGAAATCAAGCAAAGAATGACATGACTCCTGATTCTTGCTTTTACCATTGCCAGGATCCTTGTCAACATCCATAAGCATCCTGTCACTATCCCTCTCCACCACCCTCCTATTCATTGTACTTCTGCCACCTAATGCCTTCTTTTTCTTCTTCTAAAACACCTCCTTGAGGGTTGCTTGTAAAGCTTTCTCATGTTTAGCTCAGCCTGTTTAGTGGCTTTGCTCTCTTCAATCATTTCATGAACCTTGGCATCAAGTGCAGGAAGAACAGAGGATGTTGTCTTGGCCATGTATGACATAAAGCATGTTTGATAACTTTGTGATTATGAGTAGCCAGAGTGGGCTCAAATGGAGTGGAAGAAGAGACAGTGGTGGTGGCAGGAGCAAAAGTCAAAAGGTAATGCAAAGTCTTTACCAATTCTGTAGAGTGGCTAGGACCTCTTCCAGCTTTGGAGGCTCAGGGTCACAGCCCACAGTGTACTCTACCTCGAGCTGCTTTTCCTTCTGATCAAGTTTGCCATGGAAGATGTCAAGATATATGGTGTCAATGATTACATAGAGCCATGCATAAGTATTGTGTCTCACAATATAGCAGAGGAAGATTTGTAACCATACACTACAGGACCAGCAGTATCTGCTACACTGGAGTGGAGGCCCCACAATGTAAAATGTAATGTATCATGCATGGCTGCTGAACAGTAAAAAACTGTGGAAGAGTGACCTGCCAGCAGAGCCAGTCAGAAATCAATAATGGCTGTGTTATCCACATACTATTTCCAAGACAATATGGATGGAACAACTCCCACAAATCAATGATAAGCTATAAGTAATGGCCAACAAGTGAAGCCAGTCTAGAGGTGACCTGCTGCCAGATCTGGTTAAAAATTTGCTGATGAAACATAAATGAAACAGCTCTAAACAATGATTATTCCTAGCAGATAATTATAGCTGTGTTATACACATACTATTTTCAAGACAACATGGGTGGAACAGCTCTGGAAAACCAATGATAAGGTGTAGTAATGTTGGATCTAGTCAGAAATCTGCCAATGGAAGATAGATGGAACCACTCTAAACAATGGGTGAAGCCAGTCTAGAGTGACTCACTCCTGGATCTGGTAGGAAATCTGCTGATGGAAGATTGATGCAGAGGGTGAGCAAAATGCCACCTGCTATACATATACCATTTTTCAAGGATAATGTTGTACACATACTACTTCTAAACAGTATCACAAGATTTGTTGTGTTCCTGTGTCAGCCGACAGGCTGGTTAATGAACTCTGCAGAGAATATCTGTAATGACACAATGTAATTGTTCCATGGCTCTGTCTTTGATGCAACATTGTGAGGATTCACTACACTGCAGTGGCTGCTGCAGGCATTGCATGTTACAACACAAATCAGCCTCCACTGCAATGCATGATCATGCAATCCCTGCAATGATAAAGTCTTTGAGTTTGCAGATCATGCACATTATGAGGGCCTTGAGGGCCTTGAGGAGGTTAGCATGAGGGAGAATCTGAGAAAATGTGGGAGTATAGAGGTTGTATGGTTGATGAGTAAAGGGGACATGCTTGGTGGTCTGGAGCTAGTGGAACAGTAGATAGGTGTTTGAGTCTGGTATTCTGGGCTTCATTTAAGGAGGGTAGGACATCTTTGTGTGCTGTTGAAGCCAACTTGAGGTGAAAAGCATGCATGATGCATTGACAACAAGAGCAAACAAACAAATATAGTTCTGGTATGACCTATGTGAGAACAACTGTAGTATTGGGAAAAACTCATTCAGGCTCTTGGGAACCCACTGTGGCACATTTAGGAATTGTTTTTACAATTGCTGCAGTGGGCTATGGGTGGCCTTTAGCAGCCTCCCACCCAAATTGTATGATTCAAATTTCATGGCTGTGAGGCTCACCTGCCTCCCATTGTAGGATGTTGGATGACTTCCAATTTATAAACTCCAGGATGGGTGAACCCATCTCTTTATTTTTCCTCAGCCACCCTGTATGCTGGTTTTTGCCATGACCCAACCCCAGGCTGCTGCCCTCATCTCCAGACCTTGTCCAGCCAAGCTCAGCAAGCCCAGCAAGCCCTGGAACACGCCCCCTCCCTCCAGAACCGCCCCCCTCCCCCCCCACAACTCCCAGTATCCATGGCACCTGCTCTGGCAAACCCTGATGCTTCTCTGAAGATCCCCAACTTCTCTCCCAGTAGAGTTTGCAACCTCCCTAACCTTCCCCAAGTGTCCAGGTAATGCCAACCCTCCTCCATCCTCCACAGGCATGCATCACAGACATGCATCAGACACTACCAACACCTGGCTGACCCATCTTGGGATGCCCAAAACAGTCACACCCAAGACCCATCCCATGTGGTCCAGCCTTACACTCACAGTCCCAGATGAGTTCACTCACTAGTACTTAAACTGTAGAATAGTATTAGCTATGGTAGTCTTGATATTGCCTTACCTGATATGTTTTTCATCTTGTTGTTCTGCCTTGTCTTGTTAATCTATCTGTTTCAATCTCATCCATCTCAATCTTATCAGTCTTCATCTTATTAATTTCCTTTTTCATCTCTGTCTCTTGTCTATTTCAATAAGTCTTGTCTTGTCTTGTCTCTCTAAGTCTCTCATCTTGTCTCAACTCCCACAACTATCCCTGACTCTATTTCTGTTTCTCATTAACTTCTGCCCAACTTTATAACCTCCAAAACATCCCTGCATCCTCAACTCAGACTTTGCCCTGAGTTACCTCATAGCTCTTGATACTTGACTCTGGAGCTCTGTACTGTCCTCATCTACACTTGTCTATTACTCATGCTCCTCTGTCTAGCCTACTGGAGCAGCCTGGACTTCCCTGGACAATGTTTTCCCACCTTGTACTTCCAGTTTCACTCTTCTGGAGCTCACTGGAACATGGGAATGTACATGTAGACATCATGTCTGCCTAGTAAGGACTCACCCAGTGCAGGTGAGCCCCCATGGTTAGTGGAACCTGACATAATATTAAGACTCCCCCCTTACCCTGTTTCCAATGTCTACTTATAATTCCACATACCTGCCTGCTGGCTATCTAACTGATTACTATGGTAGGCTGTTACTCAATCCCTATTAGCCTCCATTGTATCCAATGCCTGACCACTATGTTGCACCCACCCTGTGGTACTGGGTCCCAGATCAGAACCCAACCCCTTATGGCTGATCTGTCAGTCAGGGCCCTCCCCTGGACTGGCACTGCCCCTTGTTGTACCCTGTCAAAGAGACCTATCTCTGCATGCAGCCTGACACTGCTCTGGCCCCTTGGTCACCCACCACCCTGGTACCCCCAGCCTTCCCCCCTCCAAGACCCTATCATGCCTATCCAATCCCCACTGCAGCCCTGATCCCCCCAGAACAACTTGACAACTACTTCCCTCCAAATCCTCAACCCTCTGTTGCTACTCTTGTCCAGGCTCCACCCTCTTCCAGACTGCAACAGGTCAAAGCCTACATCCAACAGCATGACAAGGTCCTCCACTCTCTCAACCTCTCCCCCACTAAATTCACCAAACAAGCACAAGCCCTCCTCATCTGTAACCCAGTGGTTACCTTAGGCTATTTCATGACCATGACATTTTTGTACTGAGTAGTTGACATGCATTGGTGTCAGGGGACTGTTCATACTCAACCCTCTGGTTTGTTTCCTCTGTTCCAAGCCTGCCTTTCATTGTCATCCTCCCACCTTCTGGTGACAAATACTTTTGTTTTGGTCATATATTTCTATGTGGTCACATGCCATGAGTCCAGAGATTGAAGCCATTTATGATGGATTTCCATTTTCAGTACAATTTCTGGAGTTATGGCAATTTCCGGAGTTTGCACCTTTGGGTTAGGGTTAGAAGTTTTTCTAAAGCATCACACCTGGCCAGGGAGCTCCCTAGACTTGTTCTCCTTGGATCTCCCTCTGCCAGGTGAGTAGTTATGTCCATAAACCCTTGTACAGTATTGAATAGACTTTGGATCTCCCTCTGCCAGTTGTGTGTTGGCCAGGTGTGATGCTTCAGGAAACTTCTAACCCTAACCCAAAGGTGCAAACTCCGGAAATTGCCATAACTCCAGAGATTGTACTGAAAATGGATATCCATTGTGAACAGCCTCGATCTCTGGACTCACAGCACATGACCACATGAAAATAGAACCAAAGATAGCCCTTGGTTGAAAGTATTTGTCAC
>JAGGAV010016011.1:0-12422 GCA_017657295.1 Termitomyces sp. DKA64
ATGCTGCATCTAACATCCTGAAGTCCCTCAACCCTGCCAGAGGACTTTTTGATCAACCTGCCACCCACACCTTGGCTTTTTCTACTTGCCTCAGGGCCAACACCATCTCCAAAGCCCCTCACACTTGGGATCAGACCACAGAACCCAACCATGCACTCAGAAGGCACCCCAACCCCTCCTCAAGAATGACCCCATATCTACCCACACCCACTCCTATGTTGACAAACTGGAGGACCATGGTGAGGAACCCACCCCTTGAGAAGGAGCCCAGGAGCTCCCCAGGGACCAACCCCCTCATCTCAACCTCTGCCTTGCTCAGGAATATGCCCTGCCCCCTTGCAACAATGCTCCAGTTATCCTCCAACAACCCCCTGGCCCCAGAGCCACAAGAACCACCCTTCCTCCAACACCACCCCAACCTCCCTTCCCTACTCAACCCACCCACACCAATAATCTTAGACCACCAAACCCTGGAGGACCTCCTTGGGCCCCAGGACCCCCTCTGATTGATACAGGACCAAACCCTGGTGGCAGACTCCCCAATGGCAGACCTCCAAGTGGATGGGGCCTGGCCATGGACAACTTCCCCCCCCCCAGCATGGAGGCAGAAACAACAATTATTACCACTACTACAATGCCAGACCCCTGCCCCAGAACCAGAACAATCAGGACAACACCTGTGACACTCTGGCCCAGGAAGGAAGACTCAACATTCAGAAACCAGAAGCTTTTAATGGCTAAGACACTCAGAAGTGGTGGATCTTCCTGACACAATCTCTCACCATGTTTCAAGCTAAGCCTGTCACTTTTTAGCTTGAAAGCTCACAAGCACCTTTGCCACCTTGTACCTGCAGGGCACCAACTTCAACCACTATATGGCACTGCTCCAGTTTGATCCTGGTAACCTAGTACTCTCCAACTGGCCTGCCTTCACTCAGGAATTCTCCAGTAAGTTTGGAGTATTTGACACTGTAGCAGAGGCAGAAGAAAATGTGTACAACTTCTGGATGCACAATAACAAACATTTCACAACCTTCATTATCCAGTTCAAATGGGAAGCCTATGAAACTGGCTGGAACTACAATGCCCTCCAGTTTGCCCTTTGCTATACTCTCCCACAATGGATCAAGGACATTCTCTGCCTTGCCCCCAAGCAGCTCACATATGACAGATACAAAGCACTTGTTACACAGATCAATCAGTGTTACTGGGAGGACTGGAGTGAAAACCAAGGTCCACAGAGCAACTGGAACACCCCTGGAAACCCTGGTTGGCAGGCTGGAGCAAGCAACACCAACTGGGCCCCCACCTCCATGACACCTGCTAACCCCATGCCCTGCATGCCCTCCAGACAAGGTCCACCCACCACAAACTGCTCCCCCAGACCCTGCCCTGCCACCCAGCTCAATGCTGCTGACCCCTGCAAGGCCCAAAACCCTCCAGACCCTGACCCCAGCAATGCTCCAGATCCCAACAATAGCCCAGACCCCCCTGACAATCAGGAGACCCTGGGCACCAGCCGGATCAAAAGCAGACCCTGGATTGATGTTCTGGCAGAGACACAGGAGCAGTGACAGAAGGAAGGAGCATGCATTATGTGTGGTGAGCAGGGCCACTTCCTGAATGATTGCCCTAAATGCCAGGTTATGGGATGTGCCATCTGGACCATTGATGGAGACAACTGCAAGTACCAATTCACAGAAGACAATCCTGTAGGCTAAGCCCCAAAGGCACCACACATTATGGATTGGACTCCTACATCCTCTCTGCCCCAGCTAAAATTCCTCCATGCAATGGCAATCTCTTCCAAACACCCTCTTGGTAAATTACCCCTCACTCCCCACCTGCTCCCTGAACCTCCACACCACCCTCCCATTCCTCTGCAACTCTGCATCCTCAGGCTCCCTTAATTCCAGACCACTAACTCCCTATCAACTGGTCAAACCCCACCCCTCTATGTGATTGGAACAATTGGACACCTCTGAGACCTGCCCTCTGCCATGTTTCACCCCTACCTGAAGTCTTTAGAAGTCTCCCCCTGCATTTCTCATAAGTGGCACAGAGGTCTGGGCTCTTCTGAGTGTAACCTTGATGGCTCCAGCACTCCAACTGGGCTGCCAGCATCTCCACCTAGCTTGGGATCTCCTCCAATAATACTTAACCCCAGAGAAGCTTCTCAACATCCCCACCAAGCCCTGGGGTGCCCCCCAGCAATGCCCCACCAAGCTCTGGGACCCCCAGGACTAACATGGATAAATAGCTGTAGTGACACACCCCCACCTCAAGATCTGCTAGGGATGCAACTCCCCCCAACAACCCCCTGCATTTCTCCTTTTATATTCCTCATATGGTTTAAAAAGAACACTTTAGGGTCACCAAGAAAATATAATACATGACAATAAGTACAAAATGAACAGTCAACACAAAAAGCCCAAGAAATCCACTCTGAGGTCTCCCTCACCCCTCCTACTCCAGAGTCTCCCTCTCCATTGCTGCTACCACCAGGTCCATCCCCATTTGAGCTGCCATGGTAGCCAGAAGATCCTTGTGCTGTGGCAGTGCCTCTCTGATATTGACTACCACCTCCCACCATGACTCCATATCCACTGAATTCCTCTGCCAATGACCCACCAGTAGCTGCCCCAATTGCCCTACACCTTGCTCCATCTCCAGAGGAAGATCCCTGATCAGCCTCCCCATGCTGTCTTGGATCAAGGCAAAGGCCATAGATGCTCTGTCCAGGAGAATTCAGTGTTCATAAACCCAACCTGGAGGGAAAAAGTACAGAATTAGCAGCAGAAGGACTGGAGCAAGGGAAATACTCACAAAGAACCCTCCTTTGTCCTGAGGCCACTTCATTGGCCAACCACTCCTCCCTTCTCCATCCCTCCTCAATCTCCAGCCTGCACACTTGTGCCTCGGGAATTCCTTGCCACTCAATTGCTCCTGCAGACTGGGCCTCCAACTACCCCAGTTGCTCCTGCAACCCCCAAACCTCCAACACATGTTGGGAGGCCATTCAAATGGTGACCTTGTGGTTCTGCCATGCTGTGTCCTTATTTGTCTGCATCCTCCCCCACTCCTCTCTCACCTGCCAGAGTCACCTTTGGAGCTCCTCATCCTTACCTTGGAGTGCCTCCTCCTGCTCCTACAATTGCCCCATCAGCTCCTCCATGCAATGGCAAAGGTCCTCAACCACAGACAAAGATGGGGACTCTAGAGGATATGCAACAGGCTCCACTAAGGCCCCCAAACCAGCAGAACATATGTGGGAACCTGGGGGCCCTGCCATCAATGTGTTGCCCTGCAGCCACTTGCTAGGACTGGCCTCTGAAGAGGGGGATGCCCTGTGCTTTCCTTTATCCTGTGCCACTTGGATCCCCTCCCTCCACCTGCCCCATGGAGGTCCCACCTTTCCCTGGGGGCACCCAACCTCCTCCTCACCCTCCAGACTGGAATGCACTGCCTGCAACAAACCCTCACCCCTGCCTAACACCCTTTCCCTCTGTCTCTTGCCCAGCTGCTCTGCAACCCATGCCACCTCTCAACCCTGCTCCACAGCTATACAAGTGGCCCACCAGTCCTGCAAGATGGAACATTTGTTATGCCTGGCACAACATGGGAGACAGACCACAGAATCCTAGTGGGATCCCAGCATGGGCTCTTTGAACTCGCACTGCTCCCCACATTGGGCACAGAGAACACACTGAAGACTGAGTCAGCTGCATGAAAAGCTCACAAATCCTCACACTTACTGGGGCCTCTGCTTCACACCACTCCTGAATAGGGGGGCTCTGCACCTGCCCCACCACCTCTGCAAACCATTTGGGCATCACCTCCAACTGCAGCACCCTCTGTGCCTGCAGAACCACCAGGGCTATCCCCAGACCCAGTACCAGCCAAGGGGGACAAGCTCTGGACAAAGGGGCTGACTGAGTTGATTGCCCTGAGGGACAGACCTGGGCAGAACTTGTGGAAGGGCCAGCCACCACCTGGGACAGCTTTACACAACTGAATTAGTAACTGCAGAGACACAAGGGTGATTGCACTTATGCTGATGGTACATAGTGTTGACTTTTTGCCTATCCCAGCACCAGTCAAACTCCTCCTAGCAATGTTCATAAACTTCCCACACATTGACACAATTCTTGTCCAATGGGGGGGGGGAGGGGAGTTGGGGAAGCAGGAGATGCAGAAGACAAAGGGGTTGAAGACATGGAAAATTATTAAGGGAAGTGAAATGGACCCTGACCTTTGTATTTTCTCCTGGGGAGCTTCTAGGATGAGAAGCCACCACACTTTGACTTCAATTCTCATGCCACTCCAACTCCAGAGATTTCTCTGCATCTCAAAGGGTCTCAATGGTGAAGGGGGAGTGATGTCATGACCCATCCCCAGACCCCCACCTTGCCCCTGGACCTTGCCCAACCAAGCCCAGCAAGTCCTGGAGCATGTCCCCCTCCCCCTTCAACCCCTGCAACCCTCTCCTACCCTCAGCACCTGCTCCAGCAAACTCCAATGCTTCTCTGGAGATTCCCAATGCTTCTCCAACATACCTGGTGACCCCAATCAAGCCCCCCAACCCTTTCCAAGCTCCTGGGCATCCCCAACATCTCTCCTAACCCCAGCCCACACTGCTGACTTGCTCCCTCAATCCATTGCATCACTCCAGGGCTTCCCAACAACTATGGCATGACCCAAGTTCCCATCAGTTCCCATCACCCACAACCTACATCCTATCAGTTCCCATCAGAATATCACCATAGCCCACCAACTGATCAGAACTGACACCTGGTGGCCCTGCATGTCTTTGTTGAGTCCTGCCATCAAATCCACAATCCCTGGAAGAGGTCCTGTAGTCAGTATATAAGTCATAGAAAAGTATCTGTTACAATAGCCTTAATATTGACCTGATTTACTGTTTTGTCTTATGTGTTTCTGTCTTGTTGCTCTGTCTCATCAGTTTTGATCTTATCAGTTCTAATCTTATCAGTTTCCTTTCTCATCCCATCTCTGTCTCTATTTTCTAAGTCTTGTCTTGTCTCATTTCCTCAGTTTCTTGTCTTGTTTCAACTCTCCCAGCTATGTTTGACTCTCTTCCTATTCTCTCAACTCCTTCTCCCAACTTCATGACCTCCAAAACCCTCCCTGCACCCTTAACTTTTTTTAACTTGGAGCCCAACCCTGAGTTCCCCTTTTATTCTTGATCTTCAACTCCAGAGCTCCATATTGTACTCACTCCCCACTTGTCTGTCACCCTCACTCCTCTGTACACCCTTCTGGAACACTCTAGACTTCTCCAGAGCACCTTTCCCCACTTTGTTCACCCAGTTTCACTCTTTCAGAGCTCACCAGAGCATGGGATCATAAGTGTAGACAATTGTGTCTGCCTAGTAAAGACTCACCCAGTGTAAGCTGAGCCCCTAGGTCAGCAAAACCTGACATTGAGGAGGGGAGCATTTATATGGGGGTCAGTGTTTGGGTGTGGAGGAGGGATGAGAAGAGTGTGATTGATGGGAGCAAGAAAACTAGAAGACTGGGCAGAGTTTCTCACAGCATGGCCTGGGCAAGATGGATGGGTGAGTGGACAGAAGCTTGCCCTGCCTTGGGCCTAGTCTTTGTAAATACTCTTCCCATGATCTGATTTCCCACAAGTAATGCATGTGTGCAGCCAGTCCCATGGGCAGGGGGTGACCATGCACTTTCCCTCATTGAACTTTTGGCATGCCTCACTACTGGATGGGGCCCAGTTGGCTGTGGCACCTTTGGTAGCTTTGGATTATGCTGGCTTTCTATGGGCATAAACATGTTCTGAGAGTAAGTTGTTGTCCCATTGGCCCCATTGGGAGTAGTTTCCCACTGCCATGTCCACATGCCTGCAGTTGAAGAACACCAAGTGATAATTGTACACTGCTGCCCACTTATATTCCACAACTAGCTTGACCAAGTAGACTGTATAGTGGAAGAAATATTCTGCAACAGTGTTGTCCTTGTGTGAAAAGAAAGGATGTCAAAATAAGTCTGCAGGGGGACGATAACAGAGAAGGGTATCTTGTACTCTTTGGCTGACCTGTGACTAACTTCAAATTGATTTGTAGACCCATTAGATGTGTATGCTGTCTCCTTGCTGTGCTGCATTGGATCAAGCTTGTGGAGGTACAGTGCCTTGAAGTCATGTGAGGTGATAGCCCCCAGCACAGCCACATCAACATTGGGGAAACATGTACAATGGGAAAGGGGGGTAGTAGACAACACACCAGTTACACCAGCTCCTGCTATGGGAGGTACAAATGCTCCAGTTGGTGCCATGTGCAAGGGGTTGGCCGAGGCAAGACTAGCTAGCTGATTGGCGGGAGGAGCTGGTGGTAATTGCGTGAGAAGCTCTCAAACCATTGTGTGAAGCTCAGTGTGAGAGTCTCGGAGGGAGTTGAATTCTTCGGCCAATACTGACCCGTCCACAGGTGCAGCTGGAGGAGGGGTTGACATGATTCTGGAGGCAGATGATCCTCTTGTAAAGCGGCCGTTGGCAGATCTAGGAGGCAGTGAAGCTTTTCTCATGCAGTGATGTGCAAGGACAAAGGTAATTGATTAGACCGACGATAGAACGCGTGATGTAATGTAGATCTAGCAATGAGAATGCGCTGCGAGCGCAGTGTGAGACGACGTGAGCCTACATGGAATCGAGAACTTACCTGCGAGCGCAGTGTGAGACGACAAAGTCTCTGACACGTTGCTCGCAGGTCTATATACAATATTGAGTGGCCATCGAGACAATGGACGGTGAGCGGGGGTGATCGTGATGACGTGAAGAGTGGGCGAGTTGACTGTGCCTGGAATTAACCCCGGGCAAACCTCCCTCCTTACTTGCCCGATCCACTTTTAGCAAATGGCTCGTGAGTGAATCCGACTTCTTTTTATCCTTCAGCAAAAAATACCGCATTTGATTGATACGTCCTAATATTCGAAGAAATGTGTTTGTCTCCAAATTGCGAGTTCAACGGCCCTGTGCAATATTTAATGATTTGCATATGCAACAATTTCAGATGATAAGACCCTCCACTCCGAAAATGTATCACAAAAGTTACATATGAAGGCTTTCCTTGAATGTAGTTTCGCCTCGCACGGACTGTTTTCCTTGACTTCGTGCAAAACATTATGAGACGTTCTCCTGATTCTTTTTTCCCCGTGTATGTAAGATGATCATGATACCACTTCGGGCTTCTCGAACATGACCGGTACATGACCAGCTTACACCGGACCTATCCCCGGTGATCCCACGATAAAGCAAGCGCTAGAACACTGAACTCAGTTTCGGTGGTCGCCCCCATTATCACCTTATTGATACAGCGATATGTCTACAGCTGAGCTCAAAGACTTTGATCAGTGGTCTTCCTATGGGCTGGGCATTTATACCGGCCGCCAAGAACCGAAACCGTCGGGCACCGTTGTCTTTGAAGAAGTCAAAGAGAAAGCCAGAAAAAAACTGAAGAATCACCCAGGCAAGTGCTCGACTTTCGCTGTATAATCCTCAGTCGTTGCAATCATGTCTCGTAGGCGCTTATCTTTACGCGGCAGAGAGCGCGGGTACGAATGCCACCGAATATGCCAATTGAAAGGCACTGGATAAATATGCTATCGATCCCCGTATGTTGGTCAATGCAACGAAGCGTTCACTCACGGTATGATTCGCGTGATGTCGATCACGCCTACTAGCACCCGCTTGTTTGCCACCATCTTCGGTGTCACTCACCCTCACCAATCTTCATCTCTCCGATCGGCGTTAAGGTATATTTCATGGAGATGCAGAACTTGCGCCTGCTTCCGTCGCAGGAAAACTTGGCATTCCTTTCATCTCATGAGCACGGCATCATCTCTGAGTATTGAAGAAGTCGCGGCCGCTAACGGAAATGGTCCCCGATGGTATCAACTCTACTGGTCCAGATACTTCCTCTGCACCCCAGAATGGAGCTGACACCAGTCTACTTTTAGGCCCCCGAACGAATGATATCGCACTCTCATTCTAAAGCGAGCGAAAGAAAACGGCTTCACGGCATTAGTTGTCACACTTGACACGATGACGATTGGTTGGCGGCCTCATGATCTCGAGAGAGCATATATACCATTCGGACAAGGTGTTGGCATACAAGTTGGGCGATCAGATCCTGTTTTCATGGCGCGATATGGTCGTACACCTGTTCATGAACGTCCCAATTTTCCTTACGACTCTGAGGAAAAGGATAGGCTCTTTCTGGCCGGAGATGAGAAGCTGTCTTCTTTGGCACGGAATGGTTGAATGAGTGCAACTCTGGTTTGTATCGTGATTGGGAAGACCTCAAGTTCATTCAAAGTGTGCTTGAGGGAACTTGTTGTTTTTCTTCCATAAATCAATTCTGAACTGAGGCAGGACGCGGAGAAAGCGCTTGAATATGGCGTCGATGGAATAGTTGTTTCTAATCACGGTGCGTCGCCTGCAGTCATTGTATGTCTTGCTCTCTTATTTTCTCTTGAACGCTATAGGTGGACGCCAGGTTGATGGTGCCATTCCGTCCATCCACGCACTCGAGAACATTCTAAAGTCAGCCAAAGTGAAGGCAGCACAAGCATCTGGGAAGCTCGCTGTGCTGTCTAATTCCGGCATTCGTACCGGCCCTGATATCTTTAAAGCTCTGGCATTAGGTGCACAGGCTGTCTTGCGTGAGTTGTGCCTTCAGTCTTCCTGATAGTCATCTTATACACTGTCAGTTGGTCGGCCATGGGTCTACGGATTGATCGTAGGTGGCGAGGCCGGCGTTGAACAAGTTATTCGCCACACTCTTGCTGATTTAGATACGACTCCGGGCCTCGCAGGATACAAGAGTCTTAACGACATCCAAGGAAAAGGGGATGGATCTATCGCCAAGTTAGACTTTATAACTTGAAAGAATCAATTATTTATATGATAATACAGACAGACATGTTGTATTCGACCGAGAGATAATTAAATCCGAGAAGTCGGATGTGCGCCACATGACGAGAACGGTTCTCGGTACATCGAAAGCTGAACTTGAATGTATGACCGGATAGAAACCGATACTAGTTCCTACGGGACTGCTCCTATGACGAAGAAAGGCGCTGGGGAATTAATCTTCTTCACGCTACCATGGCATACGAAGCGTGGGAAATGCCCGAAACGGGACTAGGGCTGGGATTGTTGGATGCTCGGGATGAATGGTTGCGAGGACCACGGCACGGCACGAGAGTAACAGGAGGGTGATCCACACCGTGCTTCATGATTTTGAAAACGTCGACTCCCCGGTTGGCTACAAAACATAGACAAATTTGTACGCTGATAAATAGAACTTATATCGATAAGATATGAAGCACCCGAGCCAAAGATGATGGGCGACATACATAAGAACGCCATAATGCTCACAACAGTTGCAATAGATATTGTGGACTGAGTATCCGATGCCCCCATATAATCGGTGGTACTGTTGGGCTCGGAGGTGGCAAAGTCAGCTCGCTGGAGAGGGACGGTATCTGAATGGTCCTTGTCGTCGAAGTTGAATTGGGCGGTTGTAAAAGTGCGGGAGGCAGTGCCGAGGATGCGAGGTGTATGAGTGGCTTCGACCACAACACCGGTTGAGGAAACAACACCCAGATGCAAGGATCCATCAGCGTGAATAGCAGTGACCGGACATGCATTTGATAATTGAGCAAAGAGTAGGATAAAGAGGAGGATAGAAAACCCGCTGTGGTATTGTTCTTTACCCATGATGACCTATGAGGACTGCTTGGGGGTTGCTGCTGAGAAGGAAGGGGGAAAAGTGTATTTCAATCTGTTTATAGAGCTTGACCTAGTACACGCATCAATTGGAGCGCAGTAATAAAGTGAGCCAGAATCCCGGGTTGACCAGAACATTTTGTACTGTGTTTCCAAGTCACCTAAGCAGAAGCCATAGAACATATAAGGTAGGCACCTACTGCTAGTTGTGGACGGAGATCAAATCCAGAGGGAGTAATAAATGTGTCAGGACAAAACAGGGAGATTACTAACGGTACAGGCTCATTGTTGTCGCCTGAGATCCAAGAGGAGAAGGGAAGGCCACCGGGACTACTCGAGCGCGCAAATTGTAACAGTTGCTTACTCAGCGTCCGTAACAGGTTCTTTCCAAGGAAGGGATGGAATACCTCATTTTGGCTCCCGTTTCACACTGTATAAGTGGACTTGTATCAACGTGACCTCGACGCGTTGCGGCACATGAGTACAACTTACATCTTCTGCCGACGTCGATGGCAAGAAGTATATGCGATATCATCGGCTTTCCAACAGAGCGAACTCGTTCTTCATGACCCACTTCGGCTGTTGAGGCGAGACGTTCTAGTCATCTTGTCGATAGGGACTCAGGAACTGATAGTATCTAGTCACGTTATCCCAGGGTTTCTCCCTTGAACTTCTCGGGGTTTTATTTCTGTGAGTTCTCAAACGATATTTCATAGTACACGCAATATCACGATTCTGAAGCCTACTGGGAATTAGGGCGGCCTTGAAGTTGTATCGCGTTGATCCTCCTTGAGTCGGGGCACATTCACTCAAGGGCTATCAAGTTCTTATAATATTGAGTAATGAATAAAAACGCGAGAGGATAAAGAAAGCCTCACAAATGAGCTCTTGTCAAGGTCGATTCTCAGTGCCCTCCGTTGAAATAAATTCGTTTCGCAGGCTCCGATCCACAATATAAGCTTAAGCTTATCTCGGTAATGAACTAATTTGCAAACCGTCGGTAATAGAGTAGCTATATCTGAACGAGGTTGCTTTTGGAGAACATGCCACCGGCATTTTGTCCTGACATATTAGAGTTGTTTTCAACCTTGGCCACCTGATTTCGGTCTAATATCTATCCTAGCAAACTCGCCTCTCCCATTGACCAATCTAAGTTCCAGATCTTGACTTATCGAGTCAATAGGTTCAGAAACTGAGATCAAATTCCACGATTGGCAAGATGATAGGGATCACATCAGTTATGACAGGCGATATTATTCTATCGTACCACCTCAATTTGAATTTCACTACTGGCCTGTGTTTGATACTACGGAACGTTGGTATGGCTCGGCGCAGGCTGTCGAAACAGCATATTTCCATGTCTGCGAGTAGTCACGAGCTGGCATAAGAAACTGTTCTCGACTCTGGACACTCGAGCATCTGGTCATAAGTGAGTGACAAGTTTCATGATACCGAAAGCGTAGCCAGCTTCCGAAAGCTCCGAAAGAACCGACTGTAAAAGAAGGAGCTTGATTAAGTACTACACTGTAGAAAATACTGGGATCCAAGTCAAAAGGGGATATTGGGGCCTCCCGCGTGCTAGGCACCAAGGCAGTGTACTTAGTCATTGGGCAAGTTACGTCTCGTTGACACGTTCAATCAGGTTGTGTACAGCCCCGAATATTGAGTACATCAAGGCTGTGGAGGGAGGTCACGTCCTACATCTAAGTAGCGTCCGTGTTAGGGCATGATGCATAAGGCTCCATTAACTCCAAATGGTTCGCAGAGTGGCACATCGATCCTCGAATTTAATTTCAGCTGATCAGTATATGAGCTTGATCAGTGAATATTCTCATCACCAGGATCATCACAAACCAGTGACAGCGAACATACTCTTATTCACATGATTCAATGTACGTAGCATCTACAAAGTGGTGCAAAAGACGCTTAAAGCCTGTCCGGACCAGTTTCGCTATCTCACTTGAAAATCTTTTAATTGCTCCAGTCCTGTAAAATTTATGTAGAGGGCAGCTACTCCAAGATACCACTGTTGAGAATGCTACCCTGCTCAATTATTACGACAAGTCCTGACCCAGTATTGTGTAATATCACGACCGGAAGAAGCAAGAGGTATTTCTATCCATCAACGAATTTCTAAGTTGGGAAGTGGTAAGTACACAACAATAGTTGACGTTGGTGAAATTTTTGTGGGGATGCACGATTAATACTTAATCAAATGGTAGGATGACTCATTCGAGATCGATCTTGTGGCTTTTGGAGCGGCCGAGAACTGACGCTGGCATTGTCCGTGGGAAGTAACCTCGGCAAAAGTGGGAAGGAGTTCTCCGACAACCCGTAAACATATGATTGCGCTCGCTGACCACAAAAGTTTGAATAGAGTCGTAGGAACATCCTGCCAAAGATTATGGGATATCTCTTGGAACCAAGCATGGCAAGCCTGGGCTTTTCTATGTTGAGTTGTGTTATAGGCGCCACATTAACGCATTCCAAGGCGACGAACCATGACAACCAGCGGCCAAGCTTACTCATCTAGTTGGCTCACACGAGAGCCAGAGACCATGTGGAAGACCAGAGCGGAGAAAAAAAGCTGTATACCCCTTGAGCTGGGGGGGGGGGGGGCAGGGTGAGCGGGCAGAAGGAACACTCTTCTTCCTCTTTT
>JAGGAV010016013.1:0-12382 GCA_017657295.1 Termitomyces sp. DKA64
CCAGTGAAGGTGGCAGGTGTTGTGGAGTGGCCAGAGCCCAAGAACAAGAAGGAAGTGCAGGCCTTCCTAGGTTTCACTAACTTTTATTGGAGGTTCATCCAGGATTTCTCCCATCATGCCCAACTGTTGTTTGACCTCACTGCAAAGGATGCCACCTGGAGCTGGGGCCCCCCAGAGCAGACGGCCTTCAACAATCTCAAGTGTGCTGTCACCTCCAGACCTGTGCTCCTCTTCCCAGACAACAACTCCCTCTTCTGGGTAGAAGCCAACAGCTCCAACTTTGCCACTGGAGCTGTTCTGTCACTCTCACAACAATCTCAGGAGGATGGGAAATGGCATCTGGTGGCCTTCTACCCAAGAGCCTGAATGCAGTAGAGTGCAACTATGAAATCCATGACAAGGAGATGTTGGCCATCATCTGGTCTTTCAAGGAGTGGCAGCATTTCCTGGAGAGTGCATGGCATAAGTTTGAAGTGTGGACAGATCACAAGAACCTCAAGTACTTCCAGACAGCCAAGAAGCTCAATCACCAGCAGGCCCAGTGGTCTCTACCTAGCCAACTTTGACTTTTCACTACACCACAAGCCAGGCTGGAGTATGGGAAAGCCAGACACCCTGTCCTGGAGAGCTGACCATGGCACTGGGGGAGATGACAACAGTAACATCATCCTCCTCTGACCCAAGTTGTTTGTAATCTGAGCCATGGAAGGCCTAGTCATTGAAAGAGCAGAGGTAGAGATTCTCCAGGACATCCAGTGAGGAAACTGGGATGGTCTGCAGGAGGAACTCATTGGTCAGGCAGCCCAGGTGCTCAAGTCAGGACATGCCACCAGCACCAAGTCTGTCTGCACTGACAAATGGGCCCTCCACAATGGGCTCCAGACCTTCTGAGACTGCATTTACATGCCCAATGACCTGGAGCTCTGCCAGAGGATTGTAGAGCAGCATGATGATTCCTGGATCACAGGACACCCTGTCTGGTAGAAGACATTGGAGCCAGTGACCCAGAACTACTGGTGGCCCCAGATGTCCCAGTATATTGGGTTCTACACTAGCACCTGTGATCTCTGCCTCTGGACCAAGCCCCAATGTTGCCTCCCCTCTGGACAGCTCCATCCCCTGGCCATCCCCATGGAGTGATAGAGCATCACCTCAGTAGACTTCATTGTAGAGCTCCCTGATGCCCACAGCTATGATGCCATCATGGTGATGGTGGTGGACCTCTGTAGCAGGCAAGCCCACTTCATCCCCACTCACACCACTTGCTCTGCCATGGGCACTGCAAACCTGTACTGGAAGAACATCTGGAAGCTCCATGGCCTATCCAATGCCTATGTATCTGACTGGGGTTCACAATGCATGTCAGAATTCACCCAGGAGCTCTACTGTCTTCTTAATGTGAAGCTTTACACCTCCACTGCCTACCACCCACAGTCTGATGGCCAGACTGAATGTGTGGACCAGGAACTTGAACAATACCTCTGTCTCTTCTGCAATGAGCACCAGGATGACTGGGACAAACTCCTCCCTGACACCAAGTTCCAGTACAACAACCACATTCATGTGGCTGCTCAAGTTTTGCCCTTCTTTCTGGACACCAGACATTACCTGCATATGGGCTGTGAACCCTGGGCTTGACCCTTGGAGAATGAGGCCATGAACAAGTTCATGGACTGGATGAAGATCATACAGGAGGAAGCCCAGGCAGCTCTGGCAAAGGCAAAGGATGACATGGCTCAATATTATGACCACAGAAGAATCCTAGCACTCAGGTACCAGTCTGGAGATCAAGTTTACCTAGACACCTCTGATGTTACCATCACCCAACCATCAAAAAAGGTCTTGCACTGGCTATTAGGACCCTTCATGGTAGAACAACAGGTAGGGCCACTAGCCTACCAACTCCAGCTCCCTGTGGGAATGTGTCAACTCCATCCAGTATTCAATGTGATCAAGCTAACTCTGGCACCAGCAGGCCCTATCCTGGGGTGATGCCTGGCACCCCCACCACCTCCAGTGGTGGTCAACAACAACAAGGAGTATTAGGTCAAGGAGATTCTGGATAGCTGTCTATTCTGGTGGCAGTTATAATACAAGGTGAGGTGGAAAGGCTATGGAATTGAGGACATTTCCTGGGAACCCTGGGAGGATGTACACATGCCCAGACTGGTCAGGGAGTTCCACTGACAACACCCAGATGCACCTCAAGCCATTTGAGGAATTTTTCCCTCTCACTGGCAGACCAGGTGATCCAGAACTTCTTCTACCCCACACATTGAGGTGACACATGCTGAAGGGGGGGTGATGTCAGGGGACTTCCTTTCTGACCTCTGCCTTAGACCAATACTGACTCTCTGAGACCGATTCCACTCCCCCAAAGCTTGTTTGACATCTCCTGGGCATTCTACATACCCCTGGAGGTCTCCAGAGACCCCCAGAACTTGCTGTGATCCCTCAGCAAGCACTTTTAGTTGACTCCAGTTGTCTATACAGTTGTTCCCATGCCTCTGCCACCTGCTGATGCACTGCACCAAGCAGCAGGGATCTTTAGACTTGTTCTCTTTGGATTCTCCTCTGCTAGGTGATTAGTTACTATTTGTATTGTTGATTACCAGTTCTAATATACTTCAGATTCCCCTCTGCTAGCTGTGTGATTTAGCTGTTGCTCCCAGAGGTTGCCCTTACAGACACCTCCAATATTGCAACCACCTGACTGTTGCAAAAGCTCTCACAACACCTATTAGGACCCTTCATGATAGAATGGCAGGTAGGACCCCTGGCTTACTGACTCTGGCTCCCTGCAGGGATGCTTCAGCTTCATCTGGTATTCAATGTGGTCAAGCTAACACCAGCCCTGGAGGACCCTATTCCAGGGCAATGCCTAGCACCCCCTCCACCCCCAGTGGTGGTCAATAACAATGAGGAGTACAGTGGAGGAGATCCTGGGTAGTCATCTATTCTGATGGCAGCTACAGTACAAGGTGAAGTGGAAGGGTTACAGAATTGAGGACATCTTCCAGAAACCCTGGGAGAACATGCACATACCCAGACTTATCAAGGAGTTTTACTGAAGGCACTCAGACATGCCCCAAGCCATTCAGGGAATTTATCCCATCTCACTAGTAGACCAGGCAATCTGGACCTTCTTCTACCCTGCACATCAAGATGCCACATGCTAGAGGGGGGGTGATGTCCAGGGGACTTCCATTTCCAACCTCCATGCCCAACCAATGCTGACTCTCCTTGACCCACTCCCCTCCTCAGAGGCTTGTTTGACATCTCCAGGGCACTCTCCAGATCCCCAGAGATCTCTGGGGGTCATTCTCCTTTTTGGGAAACCCCCAGAGCTTGCCATACTTCCTCTTCAAGCACTCTCCTAAGGTTAGGGTTAGCTTCAGTCTTCTGTATAGTTGTTTCCATGCCTCTGCTGCCTGCTGATGTGCTGCACCAAGCAGTGGGGATCCTTAGACTTGTTCTCTTCAGATTCCCCTCCGCTAGGTGATTAGTTACTGTTGTATTGTCATTTACCCATTCTAATATACTTCAGATTCCCCTCTGCTAGCTGCATGATCTAGCTGCTGCTCCCAGAGGTTGCCCTTACAGATCCCAAAAGTGGAAATTCATCTTAATTGGCCTCAATTTCCAGCCTCCTGGGGCATAGCCACTCCAAAGTAGCACTGATGGATAGCCTTGGTTCAAAAGTACTTGTCACCAAAGGATGTAAGAGCGGGGATGCAAGGATGGCTCATAACAAGGAAAACAAGAATGGGGTCTGACTTGGACAGGTCCCCTGACACTTGCTCTTTGCCCTCTACTCTCTCATTGCCTTAAGATTATCTTGTTCCAATCTCTAATTTTATCTGTGATCATCGCAAGTTTGATGCTACCATCTACTATGTCCAACCTCTGTTCCTGTTACCTCTGTTTTCCCCAACCATCATCATCCTGACCAGTATCCTCCTCCTTTGAACCACACTCTGTACAACCCCCCCATCACTCCTGGCTTTGACTATGCTCACCTTGGTGGCTCTTTTGATGCAGCTGCAATCCCTGGCAGCGCAAAGGGGAAGGGGGAAGAATAGAGTCAAAGGGAAGTGGACGCACAGAAGCGGGGAGTTTAACTACTTTATCACTTGCGGGATCTGCCTTCTGGCGCAAGATTGCCCATCCACAAAACTCACCACAGAATAGCGGGAGCCTTGAACAGTCTGTTTGAGCAGGACCGGTCTCGAGAGGTTTCGGATGACGATGGAGAGCTCAAGGGGTAGATACTAATGAACGTGAGTATGGTATGAACAGAGTAGGTATTAGGGACTCTCTGAACTGAGGCTGTAACAATGACAATCGGTGAAATACGAGGGTCGGTACCGCGCGCGCAAAGTGCGTCTACATGTCCTCAGCGCAGGCGATCTTCCGATACGTATGTAATATAACAACTTAAGAGTAGACTGGAAAATCATGGACTCTTGATCTCCTAACGAGTCTGGTACCGAACCTTTGTATTGGTTCTGCTGCCACTTCTTTGAGGACGGCCGGAATTCCTTCCTCCAAGATCGCCACCGGACATTCCACTGTATCCTCCATTATTGCCATCATCTTTACGAACATTGTATACGGCCTCCCGCCCAGTATCACCTTCCTCGCAATTCACGCCCTCTTCAGCATCCTCGATGTCTTTGTCCGTGCGATGTTTATTTCCTTTGAAGCTCGAAGGCACAGAGGCATTCATCCAACTGTCATATATAGATTCATAGAAATTGAGCATGTCCCGATTGACATGTTTGCGATTTTTCTGCGAGTTCCATGATATCCACTTCGGCACGACGTAGTTTTGTGACCAAATCGAAGAGGACAAAGTGAGGTTTGATGTGTGACTCCAATATAGGCTGCAGCGTGTCATAGGGAAAACAATGCACCGTTACAGAATCAGCGGATATATTCTCGTTAATTCTGTTCTCATTCAAACGCAAGATAGGTCGTTTTAATGTCGGGAAGGGAAGGAAAGCATATCGGAAGCTTCTTTTTTCACCATAAAATGCCTAGATTCACGTGAGATTTAACTCGGAGGAAGACCCGAATTACATACCTCCAGTGGACCACTAAGTGAAAAATACGCTTTGCCCAGGTCTTCTACATAGACATCATCAAGAGGTATTAGCGCCCAATGACCCCTGTCGAAAGAAAGATGAAATGATGCATCCACTGAAAGTCTTCAGAAACACTGAATAGAGTTGAACAGAGAATTTAGCACGTACAAGTCATCAGGTTATACCTCGAGTTTAAATTCAGTCGATCGTACTCCAGTCCTCAGGAGTATTCCAATTGTGTCATCTAATCATTCGTACTATGGATAAACAATATGAAAGCATGTGTCAGGCTCACTATATTATCATCGTTGCCAACGATGCCTTTTGGGATTATATGGCACGTTTGCAGGGTGTCGCAAAGGCCGGTCGTCAGAGATACCAAACAGAACCCAAGATCTTGGTCTTTAAAGTGTAATTCCGATGCTGCCACATGAGCAGCATCCTGTACAGCTTGCTTCTGCTGAGCCGAAAGCGATCTCAACATGATTCGCTTTTTCGGCGTGACAAAGGCCGGCGCGACAAGAATAGCTACATGATCGTCCTCGGATCCATCCTCATCAGATGTTTTCTCGCTGGATGTTTCTTCATTCGATGAACGATAGTTGTGGGAAGGAAGAACGTCAACACAGTCGTCACATTTACAGTTGCTGCATCGACCAACAGACTTGATCTTCCTGCATCGCGGGCATGAACACGATTCGCAAAACTCGTAAGAAAGGGGAGACAACACCTCTGAGCTTTCTTGACTTTCTTTCGACGCCATTTCTGAGAAACGACCTGGGGGATGTGTCTGAACCTGAATTCTGATAGCTGACTTTTCAATTACACGTGTTAGATTCCGTATTTGAAGAACAAAGGAAAAACTAGGATAACATGATCTGTTTGTGGGCGTCGAGAGAACACAGGAGAGAAGGACTTGATTTCCCAGGGTTGAATCCTGAGAGCTGACTCTGAATCATCATTATCAATCGATTTGGACCACGCTTATAAAGAACAAAATAGGAAGACATATATGTTTGATATATGTTTGTGGACGTAGAGAAAGCACAAGAGAGAAACACACTGTGTCGAGCGAGACCTCGTCGTCGACTTACATATGTATAGAATATAATGGCCGGTCGCTGAAAACAGTAGAAACCCGAGTATTGTGAGATTACTCAAAGACAATGCAAAAGCAAAACACCTAGTCGGAATTAAAAAGATCATGTGTTGCAGCTAACGCCTTAGCGAGTGCTCTCAATACTTTCTATATGCGCCGGGGGTTTGTCCTTTTAAACAAGAAGGTGGGTTCACGTTCACATTCCATGAGGCTAAGTCAATCATTTTTGACCCTATGATAGGGCGCACCGATTCAATTCGCCTTCTGTCGAGGCCTAGGCTATGCCACGCAATGGTACGACAATCTTCAAATTCACCTGGAACATCATATTGATGCTGCCATCCTCGAAGCCAACAGCCAAATACAAGAGTACATCAATCCTAATTTGAACTCTGAGGCATCTATCAAGGATGAGGATGCTATGACCCCGGGCCATTCTATTTCCATTCCATCTTCCTCAATGAATGAACCCTTCCCATCCATAGTTGTGATGCCACCTGGAGAATGTGCACACCTCTTGCAGCAGTAATGCATGCATTTGTTCATCGGTGGGCTTGTCAAATTGTTTGTAATCCTCAAATACGTACTGGTGTCGGCTTGACTGATGGTGAAGGTGTTTATGGAATACATGCTTGCTATGATGGTATTCCAGGATTCTGGGAGCAACGTCATCTCAATGGACCTGGAGGTAGAGTCTGAGACATTAGCCTCCTTTTCTGTGGCCTCGCTCCATTTGGTTCAGAGGTCAGCAATGTGTGTGGGGAAATCTGCTCCATCAGCAAATTTAGTGGTGCAAAGGGTGTTTTCTGCTCCCATTGCTGCAAGGTCAGATACAACTTCATAAGCCTCAATGAGTGACTCTCAAGCTTGTGCCACAGTGCTGCCCATTTTAATACCCAGTCCTACTGGGTTTTTACAATTTTAGACAATCAATCCCAGCATCCACAGTTTGCACATATCCCACTCCTCCTTGGATGGGTTAGGCAAGGTCCAGGGGGTGGTGGTGGTGTCTCCAGAGTCACCTGTAGTTTTTGTAGTCATTGTCCTAGGTTTCACTAACTTCTACCAGAGGTTCATCCAGGATTTCTCCCATCATGCCCAACTGCTGTTCAACTTCACTGCCAAGGATGCTGCCTGGAGATGGCAACCCCTGGAGCAGATGGCTTTCAATGATCTCAAGCATGCTGTCACCTCTGGACCTGTCCTCCTCTTCCCAGACAACCTCTCCCCCTTCCAGGTGGAAGCCAACAGCTCTGACTTTGCCACTGGAGCTGTTCTGTCACAACAATCCTGGGAGGATGGAAAGTGGCATCTGGTGGCCTTCTACTTTAAGAGTCTGAACATGGTCAAGTGCAACTATGAAATCCATGACAAGGAGATGCTGGCCATCATCCAGTCCTTCAAGGAGTGGCAGCATTTCCTGGAGGGCACACAGCATAAGTATGAAGTATGGATGGATCACAAGAACCTCAAGTATTTCTGGATGGCCAAGAAGCTCAATTGCTGACAGGCCTGGTGGTCCCTCTACTTAGCCAACTTTGACTTCTCACTGCACCACAAGCCAGGCCAGAGCATGGGGAAGCTGGACACCCTGTCCTGGAGAGTGGACCATGGCACTGGGGGAGATGACAACAGTAACATTGTGCTCCTCTGACCTGAGTTGTTCACAATCCAAGCCATGGAAGGCTTAGCTGTCAAGGGGGCAGAGGTGGAGATCCTCCAAGACATCAGGTGGGGAAACTGGGATGGTCTGCAGGAGGAGCTCATTGCTCAGGCAGCCAGGGCACTCAAGTCCAGACATACCACTGGTGTCAAGTCAGTCTGTGCAGACAAATGAGCCCTCCATGACAGACTCCTGACCTTCCAGGATTGTATCTATGTGCCCAATGACCTGGAGCTCCACTGAAGGATTGTAGAGCAACACCATGACTCCCAGATTGCAGGGCACCCCAGCCAGTGGAAAACATTAGAGCTGGTGTCCTGGAACTATTGGTGGTCCCAGATGTCCTGGTATATTGGGTCCTACACTAGTACATGTGATCTCTGTCTCCAGACCAAGCCCCAACACCACCTCCCCTCTGGTCAGCTGCACCCCCTGCCTATCCCCACAGAGCAATGGAGCATCACCTTGGTGGACTTCATCATAGAGCTCCCCAATGCCCACAGTTACAACACCATCATGGTAGTGGTGGACCTCTGTGGCAAATGAGCACATTTCATCCCTACTCACATCACTTGCTCTGCCATGGGTGCTGCTAGCCTGTACCAGAAGAATGTCTGGAAGTTGCATGGCCTCTCCAATGCCCACATATCTGACTGGGGTCCACAATTTGTGGTGGACTTCACCCAGGAGCTCTACCAACTACTCAACATGAAGCTTCACACCACCACCAACTACCACCCACAGTCTGATGGCCAGACCAAACACATGAATCAGGAGCTCAAGCAATACCTCCATCTTTTTTGCAACAAGCACCAGGATAATTGGGACAAACTCCTCCTCAATGCCAAGTTCCAGTACAACAACCATATTCACATGGCCACCCAATTTTCACCCTTCTTCCTGGATGCTGAACATCACCTATGCATGGGCTTTGAACCCTGAGCCCAACCTTCAAAGAACAAAGCTGTGAACAAGTTTGTGGACCAGATGAAGATCACACAGGAGGAAGCCTGGGCAGTGCTGGCAAAGGCAAAGGATGACATGGCACAATACTATGACTGTGGAAGGACCCTGGCACCAGAGTACAAGCCTGGAGATTGAGTCTACCTAGACACCTCCAATATTATGGCCACCCAGCCATCAAAGCTCTCACACTGACAATTGGGACCCTTCACAGTGGAATGGCAGGTAGGGCCTCTAGCTTATCAACTCCAGCTCTCTGTGGGAATGCACTGGCTCCATCTGGTCTCCAATGTGGTCAAACTGGCTCCAGCCTCAGCAGACCCTATCCTGGGGTGATGCCCAGCACCCTTGCCTACTCCAGTGGTGGTCAACAATAGCAAGGAGTATAAGGTGGAGGAGATCCTGGATAGCCATTTGTTCTGGCAGAGACTACAGTACAAGGTGAAGTGGAAAAGCTATGGAATCAAGGACATCTCCTGGGAGCCCCAGGAGAATGTGCACATGCCTGAACTGGTCAGGGAGTTCCACCAACAACATCCAGACATGCCCTAAGCCATTCAGGGAATCTATCCCCTCTTGCCAGCAGATCAGGCAATCCAGAACTTTTTCTATCCCACATGTCAGGATGCTGCACACTAGAGGGGGGGTGATGTCAGGGGACTACCCCTTCCAACCTCTGCCCCTGTCTGACACCAACTCTCCTGGCCTGGTTCCACTCCCCCAAGGCTCATTCAATGGCCTCTGGGCATTCTACAGGTCCCCAGAGATCTCCAGAGACCCCTGGAACTCTCCATGGCCTCTTGCTGAGCACTCTGGCTATCTCTAGTCACCTACACAGCTGTCCCCATGCCTCCACTGCCTGTTGATGTGCCACACCAAGCAGCAGGGATCCTTAGACTTGTTCTCTTTAGATTCCCCTCTGCTAGGGGATTATTTTACCATTTGTATTGTTGATTACAGTTCTAATATACTTTGGATTCCCCTCTGCTAGCTGCATGATTTAGCCATTGCTCCTGGAGGTCACCCTTACAGAGAGGCCCTCTATGAGGATGTCAGAGGAGCTGGGTGTGAACCTCAGGAGAAAGAAGGAGGTGCAGAGGAATTTGCCAGTGCTCTTGAGACCATTGAGGTAGGTGATAGGATCTATGCTACAACACTCTGCTCACCTACAACCTTGGCAGAGATTAGAGCCAGCCAAACCACTTCCCAAAGGCTGGCTGAGGCATTTGTGGCAAACTCTCAGCCCAAGCCATTTTGTAGTATGGTCCCTCACCATCTTCAGGAATTTGAGGATGATTTCTCCAAGGCATCTTTTGACTCACTCCCTGAGCACAAGCAATGAGACCATGCCATTGAGCTGATACCTGGAGCAGAACCTTTGAGCTGTAAAGTCTATCCACTTGCACTACATGAGTAGGACAAACTGGATGCATTCTTGCAAGAGAACCTCAGCTCCAGCCAAATACAATCCTCCAAGTCCCCAATGGCTTCCCCAGTCTTCTTTATTAAGAAGAAGGATGGATCCCTTTGTCTGGTTTAAGACTATCAAGTCTTGAATGCAATGACAGTGAAGAATTGCTATCCCCTCCCACTCATCTCAGAACTTGTCAACAACCTTAGAGGTGTACATTACTTCACCAAGTTGGATGTCTGTTGGGGCTACAACAATGTGCATATTAAAGAAGGGGATTAGTGGAAGGCTGCATTCCAAACTAATCTAATCACAGACTTTTTGAGCCTCTGGTAATGTTTTTTGGCCTCACCAATAGCCCTGCTACTTTTCAGACAATGATGAATGACATTTTCTGTGATCTGATTGTAGAAGGTGTTGTCTGTGTCTATCTGGACAATATCCTCATCTGCACAAAGACCTTGGATGAGCCCACTGGATCACATGCATTGTCTTGGAGCATCTCTGCCAACACCAGCTGTACCCAAAACCTGAAAAGTGCAAATTTGAGCAGACCAAGGTTGAATACCTAGGCCTGATTATTTCACATGGTATGGCAGAGATGGACCCAGTTAATGTAGCAGAATGGCCAGAGCCAAAGAGCATGAAGGAGGTCCAGGCATTTCTGGGCTTTTTTTAACTTCTACTGGAGGTTTATTCAGGACTTTTCTCATCATGCTTGCCCCCTTTTTGACCTCACCAGTAAGGATGTAGCATGGCAATGGGAGTCCTCACAGCAAGCTGCCTTCAATGCTCTTGAGCAAGCTGTCAATTCAAAACCAGTCCTCCTGTCTCCAGATAATGACTCTCCCTTCTGAGTTGAAGCAGATAGTTCAGACTTTGCCATGGGAGCTGTCCTCTCCCAGCAGTCAAAGGAGCATGGTAAATGGCATCCTGTAGCCTTCTACTCAAAGAGTCTCAATGCAGTAAAATGGAACTATAAGATTCATGACAAGGAGATGCTTGCCATTGTTCAATCCTTTGAGGAATGGCAACATTTTTTTGAGGATGCCCAGCAAAAGTTTGAAGTCTGGACAGATCACAAGAACTTTGAGTACTTTTGTTCTGCAAATAAACTCAATTAGTACCAAGCTTTATGGTTCTTGTATCTGGCTAACTTTGACTTCTTGCTACATCACAAGCCTGGACAAAGCATGGGTAAACCAGATGCACTGTCCAGAGAGCAGACTATGGCATGGGAGCAGACAATAATGACAACATTGTGCTGCTAAAGCCTGAGCTCTTTGCCATTCATGCTTTGGAAGGGATTGTGGTCCAAGGGGATGAGGCAAACATCCTCAAGGACATTTGACAAGAGGATTGTGAGGGTGCCCAGGAGGATGCTGTAGCACAGGCAGCACAGATCCTTCAAGCCCAACATGCCAGCAGAGTTAAATCAATACATGCTGAAGAGTGGGGTTTCTAAGATGGGCTGCTGACCTTCCAGGGGTGTATTTATGTGCCTAACATTCCTGAACTCCAGTGGCATATTGTGAAGCAGCATCACAATTCTCAGGTAGCAGGTCATCCAGGCAGGTGGAAAACATTGAAACTAGTGTCCAGGAATTATTGGTGGCCTCAGATGTCTAGATACATTAGCACTTACACTAGCACCTGTAATTTCTGCCTTCACACTAAACCTCATTGTCAGGCACACATGGGCCTACTGCACCCTCTTCCAGCCCCTGCTGGCTGCTGGAACATTGCTTCAATGGACTTCATTGTTGTACTTCCAGATGCTCATGGATAGATGCTATTATAGTGTTGGTAGATCTTTATGGGATGTGAGCTCATTTCATTCCTACTCACACCACTTGCTCAGCCCTGGGAGCCACCAGCCTGTATTGGAAGAATGTTTAGAAGCTCCATGGTCTCTCTGATGGGTATGTCTCAGATCAAGGCCCTCAGTTTGTGGCAAAGTTCACCTATGAACTGTACTGTTTGTTAGGGGTGAAGCTCCACAAAACCACAGCCTATTATCCTCAATCCAATGGACAGACTGTGTGAGAGAAACACTTGCCAGTCCAAGTGCTCAACCAACTGGCCCAAAAGGGTGCAATGTCCAAGCTGTTGGACATGCTGACTGGCTCTATATATAGTGAAGTGGTCCTCTTACATCA
>JAGGAV010016014.1:0-12371 GCA_017657295.1 Termitomyces sp. DKA64
AGTGTGTGGCGGGGGTAGGCGCCTGGCGTGGCATGCGCAGAAGTAGGCGCGCGGGTAGTCACATGGTCAGTCATGTGAGAATCACGCAAGTGGTCAGACAGAAATCAAAATTGTGAAGCTGACAAATCTTATATAAGACTGACTAAGCTTACACAATCATGACAAATCTTAGTCAGCCATCAAAGTTCCATCAAAGTTCCCACCTTAGTCGCATTCTTTGTAGATAAGATGAGACTGTATAGATATGAAGAGGTATCAGGGTCTACCTGTATCCATGTATAGGCGGAGGTAAATATCAATATTGTAACATACTAAAGGTGATAAGGTTAACATACTAAAAGTGATAAGCTTAAGTTGGCCCGACGTCAGGGTTAGGGTCTATCCCGCCTTCACCACCACGACCGCGTTTGGGCTGAATGTGAGCGGGCCAACGTCTCGTGCATCCACAATGCCTGGACCAGTCTCGTTTGGCTCAGATGACGAACTCATAGTCATGGAGGAGGAAGAAGAGTTTGGTTCGATTGTTAATGTGTTGTTTATTCGTTTCTGATGATTGCATTCAGACTCGGATGGTCAGGATTCTCTAGAAGGCAGTTCGGACGGTGAGGACGATGCCAATGACTCCGAGGAGGACGAGGGTGATGCAGAAGACGACCAAGTAAACGACGGTGACAGTGGTGCCGAAGAAGAAATCGAAGGCGATTTCGAGTAAGATTTACTCGGGTTCATTGCTTTCGTCATAAACTCACTTTTTCCCCAGCCGTCTCGTCAGGGACATAAGATCGAAAGATGACCCTTCTGTTGGTGCTGGACTTGCGAAGGATTGGGATTTCAACATCGAAGAAAAAGATGCAGAGTTTCTAGACGATCTACGTGAAGCATCTGGTGTTGGGCGCAGGAGGAGGAAAGGGGTGAGCTCCACGCGCGCCAATGCACGAAACCTACTCATACAGAGGCAGAAAGGCCGACAAGAGGGACCAGCCTTGTCCCAACAGGTCCGCTCCCTCATCGGCGACGGCAACCAGGCATATGTAGACAATAACCTCCCAGAGGCGATTCACATCATGCAAGAAGTCATTCGCATCGAACCTCGAGCAGCATCCGCATGGTCTGTCCTAGCACAGTGTTATACTGATCTGGCCCAGCCTCAGAAGGCGCTTCAGCTGAGGATCATGGCTGCTCATCTGAGACACGACGCGGACGAGTGGGATCGACTCGCCAGCCAATCCAGGGAGCAGGGGTACAACCAACAGGCTTTGTACTGCTACCGAAAAGTATACAGTCTCGACCCTACCAACGTCGACGCGCTATGGGACCGTGCTTCTCTCGCGAAGGAGATAGGCGAGTTGAAAACGGCACGCAATGCCTTCTTCGCTATCCTCAAACGGTTCCCGCACGACCTCACGGTACTGGCCGAGCTTCGTCCCGTCCTTATCGAGCTCTCCGAACTCTCTACCTGTGCCAACCTCTTCCAACAAGCATTCGTCCATTACCAGGAAGCCTACCCGTCTGGTCGCGGTATGGACGTCACATCTAATACAGAGATCCTCGGAGGCGGGTTCGGGCTCATGGAGCTGCTTGTCATGGCAGACCTTTTGAATACCCTCGGGGAGCATGAGAGCGCCATCAGCGTTATTAGGAAGGGGTGCCGGTGGCTGCAGGGGCGGGCAGATCAGATGTACTGGGATGCCTGTGAGGATGATCGGGAGTATGACCTTCCTGAGATGCCGCCGCGTGGCGGTGTGGGTGACGATGGAGGCGTCGAACCGGGAAGATTTTCTCTGGATATCAATGCTCGACATCGGCTTGCAGTAGCTCGAATAAAGATGGGAGAGATCCAGGAGGGAAAGGTAGGTATCTCACAACTTTCGAACTTCGTTTTTGATACGATTTGTAGCTACATGCAAATGCAGTGTTGTCGCAGGACGTCCTGGACTATGCGCCACTCTACGTCGAGATTGCTGATGCCTATTTTGAACGGGAGCTGTATGCTGATGCGCGGCCGATATACGAACTTCTCGGATCTGATGTTGCTGTGCGTTTTTTTTCTCTTTTAACCGTGCTCGTGCTCCAACCTGGATAACAGACGAGTAGCTTGTATGTCCTTCTTCAAACGGGGGCGTGTCTTCGCATGCTGGATGAACTCAAGGAGGCTGCAGAGGTGTATGAACAAGGTCAGCTCGGTTTGATACCGGAAACTCCATCAACTCATACAGCATTCAGTCCGCATTGCAGACCCTACCCATAACGAGGCTAAGATGAAGCTGGCGGAGATTTACGAACTCATGAACGAGCCCAGGAAGGCACTCGAGCTTGTATATGAAGGTACATACACCAGTTATTCACGAGGTAATTCCCCACCCGACTATTCTTACTAGTCATCGACTCGCGCAAGAAACGCACGAAAGAAGCCAGTGCCCCCCAACCCGCTGAGAGTGCTACTGCTTCGACCTCACTCTTCGAAGAAAAAGCCGCCAAGTCCAAAGCCGCAAAAGTCTCTGGCCGACTTACTCATGCCCAGCTACGGGAGCTCGAGGCCGAGAAGGAGAAGGAGGTTTTAAGGGGGTACAAGGTCGTAAAGGAGCAATGGACAGGTATGCTTGCGGGTGAGGAAGAGGCGGTGAAGGTGTGGCTTATCGAGGCGGAAAAGCTGGTTGAAACGTTCAGGGAGACGAGGAATCTTTTTATGACGTCGCGAGTGAGTTCCGTTGTTTTTTGTCGTGCCTCGTGCATCAGTGTTGAGGAGGCATTTCGCAGACGAATCCGTTCCGTGGTATGTTCCCGCGCTCGCGGCCCAAGCACAATAATCAGAATGAGGTTGATGAAAATCGCATGGCTTCGCGGCTTAACCTTGATCTCGGTTTGTTTGATCCTCGGGCAGCTTTCCTGTGGTGACCCTAAAGTGCTTTGTAGAGCAGGACTCTTTGTCAAAAAAATCCGCGAAAGATCGGGCAGTGGACATCTTCCGGGGTGTTTCCTTCAGTGAATGGTTACGGGTGATAATGCAGGTATGTTTCCACCTCAGTATTAACAAAGTGCCAACCTGACACTGGCTGCTAAGTACTGTTTCCTGCTCACAAGGCGCGGCCAATATAATGCTGCTGATGAAATCCTTCGCCACATCCTTGTATCAAATGCGTATCAAGCTCGTCAACGACAGGACACAATCAGGATAGCCCTAATCGGTATGAGGTTACTAGACTGAGACGTCATTTACGATTTCATGTCGCTTCTTTCAGCCTGCGCGATTGCGGCCAAGCATCCCAGCATAATAGTTGAACAGGCCCGAAAGCTCATCACCGTTCACCAGTTCAACAATGAGCCCCAGCGAATTTTGATTGCCGTTCTCTCGAGCGGCCTGCGGCCCACTGACGCTTTCATCACTTCAACGCTGCAGAAGCACTTGTTCCGCGAGATGAAGCTTGCAGACGTGGCTGTCCGGACGCCTGAAGTCCTAAGGTGGAATGCACTCAATAAGCGTTACGCTGCGACTGGCACCGTCAAGTCAGAGCCGGGGGATGGCGCTGATGATGATGCAGACGACGCAGAACCTCCAGCTCCCGCGGACAAGGATACGACGGTACTGGAGATACCAACGAAGTACAACCCCATTATCGTGGCTATCTATGGTCAGATTTGCATCGCCGCGAAAAGTTATCAGAGTGCTATCTGTGAGTCTAGTTGTTTTGCACTCTCATGTGCATCTTTCGAACGAGCTCCGGACCTCTGATGTGGCACAGTTTACTTGTTGCACGCATATGATTACTGCCCAGAAGATCCTATGATCTGCTTATCATTAGCTATTGCTTCCATTGGACGTGCAATGCAGCGCCAATCGGATAATCGTCATCATTTGATCACCCAGGTAGGATCAGCGCTCAACAAATTGTTATGCCAGTTTGCTGACATTATGGCGATGCAGGCAGTAGCATTCTTGTCACAGTATCGCAAGTTGCGATGTCATGATTTTCAGACCTTGAGAGAAGTGGAGTATAACTTTGGAAGGGCGTTTCATCAGCTAGGTATTGTTTCTTTAAAATCTTCGAGGGACTTTCGAGGAGGACTGATGAATATATCATCTTCGCTTGTCATCTTAGGATTGTACTCGCATGCTGTGGTCCATTACGAACGCGTGCTTGAACTCGCGGAGAAGGCCAGATCGAGTGTAAGTCTTCATGGGTTTTCCTTATGCATTACTGAAGGCAGCTGGGCTCAGGACAATTTCGCCAGAGAGGCGGCGTACAATCTCTCGCTTATCTATGTTTTGACCGGTGCTGCTCCACTTGCAGAGGCTTTGTATAGACGCTGGCTGTCGATTTGACATAAGGATAGGTGTAACTTGTGTTGCCATTATACCCAGTCTGTTAATGCTACTGACACCTATTTCGATCGGGACAGGGTGTGTCTATAGGCTAGTTGACACGTCAATTCCCGGTCAGTCTCCGGCCATGGTCACTCACAATATTGAGTTTTCTAGTGTACGACAAGAGAAGTACACTCGAATCTCCTTGCTTAGTACTGCATGCGTCCACATTCTAGTTGCCTTTAGCCAGAGTCAATTTTGTGCATGATGATTTGCATATCCAAGTGAATGATGAGCATCTCGTACAACTATCGTGCCTGTTGTGGAGCTTGTACCCAAGGGACCAGACGTCATTCGATTCCTCACCGAGGATTAGACCTTGTTATTCACCTTGTTATCGTGGTTACCTTTTGTGAATCGCCCCAACTCGTTCTCTCCTGTCGTAACCGTTAACCTGCATCCGAGTCAACCACAAAGAATCTCACTTCGGCCTCAAATTTGACATCAACCACCTCATTGATCGTGATTTCTGTTTAAAATCTTATTGAGTGGGTTGTAGTTGTGTAATGCCAGCGTCGGCCTGCAACTGCATACTGTGAACGCGGAGAGACGGACCTTAATGTTCGAAGTCCATGTACCTGGTCATTAGGAGAAGCTCGACAAAAGCGATGCGACACGGCGCGATACTGTTAGAGAATGAGCGCGTTTCATTGCACGTGTGTTCACGCACTAGTGTTATTATCATCACGCGTGTTCGGCTACGCCGCCTCAAATATGTTTTTGTTTTTTGTTTGTCACACCTCAGTTCGCTCACCTTGACGTGCACGGAACTGAGGTATGCTGACTCTTTACTTTACGTTAGTACAGTTTTATACTTACTTTACCTGCCTAGTTATATTGGCTCTATCTAGGTAATAATACAATTCGGTTCGCTCACCTTGACGTGCACGGAACTGAGTTATATTGGCTCTATCTAGGTTCTATCTAGCATATTATAAACCACGTTCCTCCACTGCACGTCAACCTCTCATAGATACATCCATCGTGCGGTGACTTTCTTGCCAACGATCTGCTCGTTTCTAATTCCAAACCGTGATTTCGCTTTGAGGATTGTAATTGATTCCCTTCAGCTACGCAATGACCATGAAACTGCATGACTAGGTAGACTGCACCGTAATACAGAGGATCTATGTCGACTCGGCTACTCCCTCCTCCGAATCTCAATTTGGCAATCTCTATATTTTTCCTTGCGGCCTCGTTGCCAATAGGGCTGACCCCACATCATCGTGACAGGAATCACAAAGCTCGGCCCAATATTGTTTTAGTATCATATCAATCTTCTTCCTCTTGAGATATTGCTGCTCATCATTTCCAACAACTTTGACCTTCACTGCGATTCCCGCACGGCGCATACATCCCCTCGGTGAGGACGACGACGTTTGGGACGGCCGACAGTCCTATAGTGACGAAATCAGCACTTAGACTGACGAAGCCTGATTATTTTGTAAGATTCTCATCGATGATGGCTCGTCTTCTTCATGCTCTTGACAATGATCCCTGACTGAATCGATCGTTCCTTTCAATACACCTTTTGGACACCCAAATAATATATGGCATCGAAGGTATTCCGATGATAACTACCAATCCACAATTTGGTCGTGTACTCAAAGTATTATGAGTCATCGGGCTGGTATGGGCGGGTACAGACGATCGCAGCTCAAACGCTATGCAGGTCCTAGACGCCTTACCACTTGCCATGCATGTGCCTCCGCATCTTGATCGATCAATCGAGCACTGGCAATTTTTATGGATGACTCCATCACATCGACTCGGCAGGAGCAATGTCATCTTCCTCTCCTCTGTCTTTTCTCTATCCCATGATCAGATCACAATATTGGGCAAGCGACGTTTATTCAATATCCATTTATTTTCGTCACTCACCTCTCGTCTTCTACAGCAACCATCCCACTTCTGAGCACGGCAATGAATGTTAGTCGCAAAGAAATCCAAGGAGGCGGCATATGCTCAGGTTAAGGGTGATAATTCCGCGCTGAAGAAATCAATATTGGCGCTCAAATAGCGCTATATATCCTTCAATAACTCCAACACCGCGAGGTTGTCGGATAAGCTATTGGCAAGAATCTTCACCTGGAACTTGTCCATGCAACGTACCAAGAGCGATGCTTCTTTGGACTGGCCTCAATTATGAGCTTCAATCGTCACAAAAGAGGCGATTCGATTGCTCAAGTGTTACTACCCCGATCCGGCGGTGTTACTCTGCACGTCTAGGTTACGCTTTTCAGGAGACAAACCGTGGGAGGGCTTTCGGATTTCGTAAGGCACTGGAGACGTACCGTATCCGGGAGCTCGTTCTTACTGACAGCTACGCTGCTCCGGTAAAGATCGACAAATTCCTCTTTGATTTGACTGATCCCGCTCCCACCCGTCGAGTCTTTCAAAGTGGATACCGGAGGAGCCGCAAGAATGTCCATCATCTCCTGATGATCTTTCCAATGGGTTCGCTCCCGAAATTAAAAAGCTTAATTTCAAGAGCTGTATTATCTCTACCAGTACCTCTTTGATCTCGCGTATGACTACCTTAGGTATTCTTATATCGCAAGATCTTCATGTCTGTCCCTTTGCTGTTGACGTTTCTCCATGCTATGCCGGATTGAAACCTCCAAACTCAGCGACCTGAGTGGATTTGGTGAAATTGTTCCATCATCCCGACTTCATATCGAACTTTCTCGCTTCGACAGTTTCGTGATGACTGAAAAGGCTAGTGACTGGCATCATCCTCTCGCATCTGTAGTCCTATAATCTATCTGAATCTCAGGCTTCAGACTACAATTTACACCAAGCACGCGTGTTTGGGGATCAACTAGCCGCTCGTATGAGTTCTGTTGGCCACCTCACAGACTTTTGCAGGAATGATTTCGAGATTCACGGGCAACATGAGATGGCAAATCATCCACCCTTAGACCTCGAGTTTGACAACTTAGTTGTATAACAGAGGCTACCGATTTATTCCTTGGTACACACTCTCTGGCAATAGTTCAAGACAACATGTGAGATCGTATCGTACTTCTGGCTCAAGGAATTTGTCGACATAGTATTCGTGAACACTATCTGTGTTGAACGATATCCCTCCGAGCTCATAGAAGCATTAATTACAGGCCTCTCAGTGTTGGAGTTGAGAGCTATGCTTATGCTCACTCAATATTTGCCGGACATGAAGGCGGAACTTGGTTCAGTTCAGCGTTTTCAGGGAAGCATATATTGAGGAATAGTTTCAAGGGACCATGGAACCCAGGACCTGGTCAGACGTGAAAACCTTCGATTTTCAGGAGAGTTGTGAAAGCATATTTTTAATAGGATATAAGGTTACATTGAATGCGTCGAATACAGATACGGAAATAATGTTCTTCAAATCAAGAAAAAAGCCTGGTTCGAGGAAAAAAATGTTGAGAAAATCATCCTGATGCATTCGGGATCTATAATTTCCAGGGCTTTGGTTCCGAACGATTTTTCATTTCAAAGTAGGCTACTGGGCTTGGCTTTGCCCTTAGCCGCAGCTTCGAGGTCACCGAAAGATCCACTCTTCAAACACATACTTCTAAAGATACCTCCTTCTGTCTGTATCAACTTCCATGGGGTATCAAATTCTACGATCTAGACCCAAGTATGAGAATGGAAAGTCAAGTCAGCAAATATTACAAACCTGTCCTTTATCGAGTACGATTAAGCGATCATAGTCAATAACAGTCCGCAGGCGATGAGCGACTAGGCAACGCATCTGAGCTGTCTATTGTATAGGACAAGAATAAAGAGCAGACAAACCAGTCAAGAGCAAGGAAGACGTAAATTCTTCCCGAATAGTTGTTTGTATTTTCGCGTCAGTGGCGAAGTCGATGCTACTGGTAGCTTCGTCCAGCACAATAATAGAGCTGCGACGGAGAAGGGCTCGCGCCATAGCGATGAGCTGTCGTTGTCCCTGTGAGAAATTGGTGCCGCCAGCGGAGACTTGTGTATCCAACGTGACAGTTGACTTCGTCTCGACATCAGTCGCTGAGGTTGAGATGGACTCCGCCGAATCTTCGCGATTGACTCCGTGAATGGAAGCGGGGCGGGATGTGCTCGGGGAGGGAGTATAAGACGCTGAGCATGAGATTGAAGGGGTACTAATCATGTGGCAGCGCTGAAGCACGTCCAAGCACTCGGCGTCAGTGTGTTCATTGAAAGGATCGAGGTTCTCCCTAAGAGTGCCCGAAAATAGTGTCGCGTCCTGAAGAAGACAGTCATTACCAATCGATAAATCACACACTCGCTGACTCACTTGAGGAATGAAAGTCTGATAATACATCAGCAAGAACATATAATAATCACCGACACAACTCACCAATCTTGATCTTAGATCATGAACACCAATGGTAGATGTGTCGATCCCGTCGATGTATATACGACCACTAGTCGGGTCCACCTGAAAAGACCTTGAGATAAAAAATACATCCTTAGAGACACGACATACAAATCGCAGGATACTCATTGCCAAAGTCGACTTGCCACTCCCTAAAGGCAGAGATCAGCTTTCCTCGGTTAATTCACAGAAAATTTTACCTGTTCGTCCCAATAGACCTACACGTTCACCCGCCTTCAAGGTAAAGGATACGTTCTGGAGAACAGCGGGCAGATCGGGTGCGTACTTGATCTCAAGGTCCTCGACAACGATAAGTGATTCGTTGTTGGAGCTCGACGGCCAGTACGCAGGAGGCCTGTTTGATTCGATGATAGCGGGCGGTTCCTGTGGTAGATCAAGGCTAGAAGTGATGTTAGATGGAGACGAGTACACGGAGTGGGCTAGGCTTACTATTCGACGACCCGCTCAACGGAACTATAGTGATTACGTCAGGAATGAGGAGGCAATAGATACGGATAACTCACTTGAGGTCCAACTCCAGTGCTGAGCCGCGTCAAGGAATCAGAAGACACATTTATTTGTAAACAAAACCCAAAACATACCGGTCCAGAAGCGGCAAGCCCAATAGACTACAGAGGATCATCAATGTCAACATTTGAGATTTGGGTGTGATAATACTTACCAGACGTCGTGAAAGCCATCGCACTTGTTATGCAAATACCCGCCAGTCCCGCACCATCAGCCAACGTCGATATCGAAAACAGCATAGTAATCAATACCGCCAATGCGCCAAGGGCATCGAAGTTCAATAAGAGCCACCGATTCGTCATCCAGAACGAATACCACATCTACATGGCCACCCGAATCCATCAGTTCCGCCGTTTCTCTTCCCACAAAATGCATACTAAAAAAAATTCACCTTGGTCGTCAAATCGATCTTCTTATGCAAGCCATCCAAAAATCTTCTCTCTGCCGAAAACGCACGAACAGTCACAATGCCCTCCAGGAGCTCGCCAAAGTCCGAAAAGATCGGAGAGCGAGAGTTTGATTCCATACGACGGAGATCGCGACCTGTGTTGAGGTACCCAATTGAGAGTTCACGGTAGACAAATCCCAAGAAGATGGCGGGGACGAGGAACCACGGGAAGACGGTACTTTTCGAGGGATTGTGAGACGGACTGTTATGTGAATGGGAGAAGACTCACGCAACAAGGATGATGGATGCAAAGAAGTTTGCGAGGGAGGTGTTAACTGCCTGCAGTGAACCAGCGAGTGATGAATCAATCGTCTCAATATCCTGCGTTCCTATTCAGCGAATCCTCGGACTCTATTTCCATTGAACCACTTGCCTTGCCAAATCGATTCAACAACCGCCCTACGAATCCCAGTCAAATTCAGCACTCAGAAACTCAAATCACCCACCTTGTGGGGTAGTATCATGGAACCTGAATGTAGCCCTTACGACCGTCTCCAACAACCTTCTGAACAGAATCCTACTCGCCCTCAACGCACCTGTATACTGCGCGACCATCGACATCACACCGACCAGCACATTCAACAGTCCAATCCCCGCATAGATCCCAATATAGAATAATGGGTGTGCAAGTGCCCGAGGCCAGTTGATCCCGAAGCGTCCGTTTTCTTTGATGAAAAGAGTTTGGATACTTTGGATGCTGGGCAAGTTGAGGGTGGTCGACGTGGTGCGGAAGTGTGAGGGATGGTATCCGTCGACGTGGAAGTCGTGCCCGTCTTTAGTCGTGAAAGAAGAATAGGTGTAGAGTGAGGCCGGGGAGTTATTTTTATAAGCTTCACCCCAGATCTGTAGTATTTGAAACTCGTCATCAGCAATAGCATACAGAATGACGAGAACATACCATGATCCAAACCTTCTCACCAACTCCCAAAAGCTGGCTAACCACAACCAAAACCGCAAGGAACACCCAGATCCAATAGGACCTTCAAGTTTTTCAAACCGTCAACGCGACTTTCAGGAAAGAAAAAAAAACGACGCACGAAGCATGCAGATAACTCTTATAAATTGCCCATTTGACACCGCCAACTTCCCTATGCTCATCCTTAACCAACTTCCTCGGCTTCTTCCTCTCCTTCGTCTCCCCATCTACACTCCCATTCTCATTCCCACTTTCACCTTCCTCAAATTCTTGAATGTCTTCACTCTCCGGCGTCACCGCGAGCGCCTCCTGTCCCTTCGCCTCCGCTTCTATTTCCGCCGCTGAAACCGCGGAATCGTGTTTGATGTCCTCAAGTACGCCTCGCGCACGAAGATCCTTAATCGTCCCCTGGGTATCAATCCGTCCATCCAACATCCTTACAAGATAATACGCAGCAGGAAGCACCAAATCCACATGGTGTGTCACGAGAAGCTGTCCCGAACTCCAATCAGACCAAAACGCATATCAAAAGAAAAGAAGAAAGAGACATACCACCGTCCTCCCCTTCAACAAGCCACCCTTCAACAACCTCTCCACTATCCACCCCGCCGTCCCACTATCAACCGCACTAAGCGGATCATCCAGCAATACCCACCGCGCCCGATCATACACCGCTCGTGCCAGGGCGACTCTGGCCTTCTGTCCCCCACTCAAACTGACACCCCTCGCGCCGATCTCCGTCATATCCCCATCTTCTAAAACGTCAAGGTCCGGGCGGAGGGCGCACGCGTCAATGACGGCGGCGTAGCGTGCGGGGTCGAAGGTAGACCCAAAGAGGATATTCTCGCGGATGGATTGGTGCCGCAGCCAGGGAGATTGGGAGGCATAAGAGATGGTGAGGATTTGTCCGTTTGCGTCATGCTGCGTGGGGGATTTGTACATTAGGATACGTCCGGGTGGAGTGCTCGGGAGGAGGGTCATTTCACCTAGGAGGGCCATCTATTGATGTGTTAGATGTTGCATTTGAATATGTGAAGGGAGGCAGAGGTGACTGTACCAGTAACGCCGTCTTCCCGCTCGCGGTCGGACCCGTAATCAATGTCAACACTCCCTCCGGGAACTTCACATTGATATCTCTCAACTCAAATTTATGTTCCACATCCACATCCACCTCCTCTCCCAGTCCCACTCCAACAGCCGTACTCACACTGGACCCACTCTCACTCCTCCCATTACCATTCATCTTATCCTTCCTTTCCTCGGGCTTCTCAACCTCATTCCACTTGAACGATCCCCTTTGAATACCCAGCCCCTCAATCTCGGATTCCTCCACTACGCCGCGTGCGGAAGGAGGAGGGGACGGAGACGGAGACGAAGCGTCCTTTTTGAGCGAGGATACCTGTTCGTCGACTTCGTCTTCGTTCAGGTAGACCGCGATGCGGTTTAGGGCGACGCCGGTCTAGAGTGTTTGTCATCTCGGTGAGAAAGGGAAGTAGAAGTGGGTAGAGACGAACCTGGAGGATCTGTACGATCCAAGTAGGAATGACGTTTAGAGGTGCACGGACCATATTGAACAGGGCTATCGCCTACAAAATGGAGAGTGGGACGTCAGCACGAAGAGAACAAAAAACAGAGAAATAGACGTACCGTAAACGCCGTCGAGATCGACAACTCATTGCCTTGCATCACATACACAAAAAACGAAATGATCGAAATGAGAATCGGCGCCGACGTCCACAAAAGCGAGAACATGACCGAG
>JAGGAV010016015.1:0-12354 GCA_017657295.1 Termitomyces sp. DKA64
GGGCCAGGTGGTCTGAAGGTCAGCTAGATAGAGGTGCCAATCCTGTTGGACTAAGCTAGGCAAGGGTGGGATGGTCCAGAGACCAGTCCCCTTACAGTGAGTAGGAATGAAGTGTGCTCATTTGCCACAGAAGTCTACCACTACCATGATGGTATCATAACCATGGGTGTTGGGGAGCTCTATGATGAAGTCTACCAAGGCAATGCTCCATCACTCCATAGGGATGGGTAGGGGATGGAGCTGTCCAAGGGGAGGTGACATTGGGGCTTGGTCTGGAGGCAGAGATCACATGTACTAGTGTAGGACCCAAAAGACCGGGACATCTGGGGCCACCAGTAGTTCCAGGACACCAGCTCCAATGTTTTCCATTAGCCAGAGTGTCCCACAATCTGGGAGTTGTGGTGCTGCTCTACAATCCTCTGGCAGAGCTCTGGGTCATTGGGCATGTAGATGTGGTCCCAGAAGGTCAGGAGTCTGTTGCAGAGGGCCCACTCATCTGCATGGATGGACTTGGCTCTGGTGGTATGTCCAGATTTGAGTGCCCTGGCCATCTGAGTGACAAGTTCCTCCTGCAGACTGTCCCAGTTTCCACTCCAAATGTCCTGAAGGATCTCCACCTCCACTCCCTTGATGGCTAGACCTTCCATGGCTCAAATTGCAAACAACTTGGGTCAGAGGAGCACAATGTTACTGTTGTCATCTCCCTCAGTGCCATGGTCTGCTTTCTGGGACAGGGCATCCAGTTTTCCCATACTCCAGCCTGGCTTGTGGTGCAGCAAGAAGTCAAAGTTGGCTAGGTAGAGAGACCACCAGGCCTGCCAGCAGTTGAGCTTCTTGGCCATCTGGAAGTATTCAAGGTTCTTATGATCTGTCCACACTTCAAACCTGTGCCATGCCCCCTCCAGGAAATGCCACCACTCCTCAAAGGACCAGATGATGGCCAACATCTCCTTGTTATGGATCTTGTAATTGCACTCCACTGCATCAGGCTTTTGGAGTAAAAGGCCACTGGGGCCATTTTTCATCCTCCTGGAATTGTTGTGACAGAACAGCTCTGGTGGCAAAGTCAGAGCTGTTGGCTTCCACCCAGAAGGGAGAGTCATTGTCCAGAAAAAGGAGGATGGGTCCAGAGGTGACAGCATGCTTGAGATTGTCAAATGCCATCTGCTCTAGGAGGCCCCAGCTCCAGGCAGCATCCTTTGCAGAGAGGTCAAACAGCAGTTGGGCATGATGGGAGAAATCCTGGATGAACCTCTGGTAGAAGTTAGTCAAGCCTAGGAAGGCCTGCACTTCCTTCTTGTTCTTGGGCTCCAGCCACTCCACAACACCCACTACTTTCACCAGATCCATCTCCACAGCTCCATGCAAGATAATCAACCCAAGATACTCAATCTGGGTCTGCTCAAACTCACACCTTTCCAGTTTGAGATAGAGCTGATGAAGGTGGAGATGCTCCAAGACAATGTGCATGATCTGGCAGTGCTCCTCCAATGTTTTGGTGTTGATGAGGATGTTGTCAAGGTATACATACACTATGCCTTTGGCAATGGGGTCCCAGAAGATCTCATTCATCATGATCTGGAAGGTGGCTGGGCTGTTGGTGAGTCTGAAGAACATGACAAGAGGTTCAAGCAATCCCTGGTTGGTCTGGAAGGCAGCCTTCCATTTGTCTCCCTCCTGGATGCACACATTGTTGTAGCCTCACTGGACATCCAGTTTAGTGAAGTACTGCATGCACCAGAGGTTGTTGATAAGCTCAGAGATGAGGGGGAGGGGGTAGCAGTTCTTCACAGTCATGGCATTAAGAACCCAAACCTTACAGCTTGCAGGCTTGGAGTCTGGCATTAATTTGATGGTGTGGTCCCACTACTTGCACTCAGGGAGTGAGTCAAAGGAGGCCTTAGAGAACATATTCTTGAATGCATGGAGGTATGGAGGTATGATGTTCCAGAATGCCTGGGGCATGGAGTTTGCAGTGAATGCCTGAGCCAGCTGCTGGGAGGTGGTCTGGCTAGCCCAGATCTCCATGACAGAGGGTGGGGAGCACAGGGTGGTAGTATAAATCCAGTCTCCAACTTCCACAGCCTTGTCCAGAAACTCTAGGTCATGCAAGCCACAGAACCCCCCTTCTAGTTCCTCCTCCAGGGCTCTGCCACTACTCCAGTTATCCTTGTAAAGGGCCTCTCTACAGGGGAATGCCAGGGGCAGGAGATCCAGAAGATCTAGATCAGCAAAGAGCAGGTGGCCAGCACAGCAAGCTGGAATGGCCATGTGCTCTTGAACCTCAGCCCAGCATTGTTCCTTGGCCTTGGTGGCACAGGTGGAGCACCTCCAGAGGCACCAGCTCATGGTTACCTTGCTCCAGGCCCAGTCTACTTTGGGGTTGTGCTCCTGGAGCCAGGTGAAACCAAGAATTATGTCCTGCTTGCCTAGGCTGGTAACAGCAAAGACTGCACACTTGGCATGGCTCTGGTAGTGGAGGACAAGATCTACCACAGAGCTGATGGCACCCACTTCATTGGCCATTCTGTCAATATTGAACACCAGAATGGGCTTGGAAAGTGGCTGCATGGTCAAGCTGTGGCACTTCACAAACTCTGAGTCCAGGAATAGCCCTGTTGCTTCTATTGCTCTGCTGTCCAGGAGGGCAGTGACTCTGCAGGTTTGCTGAGTGTCTGTGATCTCAATCTCCACATCAAGGTGCAAGGAGTTTGCCAAAGGGTTTGCAACCACTATGTACCACCAGGGCAGTCAGTGTTCCAAGGCAGGGCAGCATGGACAGATCCTGACTGGCATCAGGGAGCTTGGCTCAGGGTCTGGAGTGGGTGTTTGTATGTCTGGAGGGGAAGAATGATGTTCTTTTGTCTTAGAGTCATCAATATTAAGAAGGGCAATTTCATTTTCTACTGACAGACATGCAAACCTGTTAGTACCTGGTGACAAAGGCCTACATCTCATCTGTTGCTTGACTAAAAACCCTCCTCCAGGCCTGGGAGGAGGGCCAAGTGCTGCTCTCCTCCAGGGTCAACTCTGGTGTCAGCTCATCTGGTGAGGGATCTCTGGCAGCATCCTTTGTGGCCAATAGTTGCAAGAGGAGCTCCTCCTGCTCAGCCATGGAGAGGTAACATACCTCAAGACCCAACATACAGAGTTGTATGAAGTGCCCTGGTTTTTTGCACCTCCAGCATAGTAGCAGTGCAGGGCAGGGCTGTTGGGTGGCATCAACATCTATGTGGATGCCCAGTGGCAAGGGTCACTGTGTGAGTAAGCCCAATGGCAAAGGTTGCAGTGCAGGAGTGGCCTGAGCCAGGGCAAGTGCTGGGAGTATAGGAGCAGGGTACTGGAGACTGGTGGCATAAGCAGGGCAGTGAGTTGGATGCATGCAGCATAGCTCCTGTCAAACCTTCATGAGCTGCCACTGATTCTGGGCCACCTTATACCAGGAGGCAATCCACTCATCATCTGGACAGCCCTCAGCAAGGTTGTCAATGTGTTCCAGTAGTGCAGGGTGCAGGCCATCCTGAAACATGAGGCACAGTTGGAGACCATCAGGGTAGGCTGCTTGCTCAACTGGTGCCCAGAAGGAATCAATATACTCATCTAGCATCTGTTTTCCTTGCCCATACTGCTTCCAGTTGCATAGTGCTAGGGTAGCAGTTTTGGCAGGGTCAATTGGGAAGCACTCTGCCCAGAAGTCCCTTTCAAAGGCAGCCCAATCTGCAAAGCTTCCAACACCTCCAGGGCATCAAAACACCCATAACACATAGGTGGAGGCATGCCTGGTCTTCATGTATGACAGTACCCAAGCTATCTTCAGTGTGTCAGAGTTGAAGGTATCTTTGCTGAGGTGAATATAGGTAGTACAGGACTGGAGGAAACACTCTCCACCAGAGCAGTCACCATCATGTGCATCTGGGAGCATGGGACAGGGGATCTCAGCTTGGGGGTTTACCAGAGCTGCCAGAAGGACTACTAGAGCTGCTGGGGGTGGTTCCACTGCCAGGGGGGATGCAAAGGTAGGGGGCAGGCACTCTAGTAGTGCCTGAAGGGATTGGGAAATGAGCTCAGTGGTTAGACAAAGGGTGGAGAGTTTGGTCATGTGATGGGTGAGGGAAGATTGGGTCAATTGTACCTGGCTCTCTAGGTGTAGCAGGCAAGTCCAAGCCTTTTCTTGAGGGGCTGGGGCCTCCAAGGGAGTGTCTGGGTCAGTGAGCTGAGACATAGAATTCTGCAGATGCTTAAGCCAGGTGGGAAAGTGACAGATAAGGAGCTCAGAGACTCCATGCAGGCTACGAGGGGCTTCTAGACCAGGATTTGGAGACTTGTTCTGCTGTAAGGGTGACCTTGGGGAGCAATGGCTAAATCACACAGCTGGCAAAGGGAAATTCAAAGTATATTAGAAACAGTAATCAACAATACAATGGTAACTAATCACCTAGCAGAGGGGAATCCAAAGAGAACAAGTCTAAGGATCCCTGCTGCTCAGTGTGGCACATCAATGGCAGCAGAGGTATGAGAACAACTGTACAGATGACTGGAGCTAACCCTAACCCTCAGGCAATGCTTGAAAAGGAAGTACAGAAAGTTCCAGAGGTTTCCTGAAAAGGAGAATGACCTCTGGAGATCTCTGGGGATCTGGCAGGAGCTCTGGGGGTGTAGTATGAGCCTCAGGGAAGAAGATTGGGTCACAGGAAGTTGTCATAGGTCAGAATAGAAGGTCTGGACATGGAGGTCCCCTAACAACAAATGATGCCAGCAGAGCTGTAACACTGATGTTGAGAGAAGCTGAGCCCAATCATGTGCTGATGGCTGATCAATGGCTGTGCTCAGCACCCTGGCTAGAAACCTAACTGATGCTGAGGACAGCCATGGGCACCTATCACAATGATACTGCCCTCTACACCTCAATAACACTGCAATCCCTATGCCTGGCCACCCAGAATCAAGCTATCACCAATAACAAATCATAAGCAGACTGCTAAGAGAGTCTTGAGAGGGAGTAAAAGACATGTGGAAGGATGCAGAACCAACAGATACCAAATCCCACTGAAACATATGTCTATATCAGCCTACTTGACCAATGAGAGTGCAAGGCCAAGAAAAACCATGTAGTGCAGACAATGGGTGTACATGGGGAGCATGCTGGTCCATGCAAGAACAGCAAGCTATAAAAAGAGAGGAATTTGGAGGAAGGAGAACAAGCAACTACATACCACAGCTTGGAAATACCCCAGGGAGCAGATCTCTTAGGCTTATGAGTAATAGTTGGTTGGGGTTTTTAGTTAACATTACTGTTGAGCCCTTTCAAAAGTGCAAGACCATCTCAAGCTATTGAATAAATTGTATTAAAAATATATAATAAAACTATTTTGATTTTTTATGTGAATTTGCATGTAACGAAGCCTCTAAACATCTGTGAAACCAAAGTTGGATCAGCTCATCCAATCAATTGATGGCATCAAACTTACATTTCCCATCAGCACACTAGGGCATAAAGTCTCCAGATTTGGTGAAATGAATCAACAAACCAGAAATGCATTGTGACCCATCTGAGCAGACTTTAAATATTGATCAGACAAAATCACAGTGCATCACTCAAAACATGATTTCACTTCTGCACTCTTCCCAATGACACAAGGTGTCTAGATTTTTACCATAATATCTCTTCACATCTTGTTCCAACAACTTGAACAAAACTTCAGGCTAGAGGTTGAAACTAAAGACAATCTCAACTGAAGTTGCAAAATTTGGCCCAGTGATCAAGCAATCATCACACAACCCCAGACTCAAGATCCAAAGATTTGTAGTCTAATTGTACTTAAGTTAGGAAGGATCAGATATAGAAGTGGCTTGATCTCTCAAAAAATCACATTTTGCAACTCCCTACAGTTTTGAATCCCAGTACATGTGATAGTACCTTTGTTGAGCAATGACTTGCATGACCATGCATCATATCTTGTATTATGTGATATGTCTTACCTCTTTTGGTTACCTCTCATTTATTCTTCTCTCCTGGCCCAGGTTGCTACCTCAATTGATGTTTACTAGTCTTTGCTAAAACCTTAATTATTTTCAGCTACTTATTTTGGGTAAATGGATAGCCACCTTCAGTTGAACAACATTGTATTGTGTGACTGAGGATGAGCACAATCTTTATGTACTTACTTATTCTTTTTACTTACAACCACCCCTGTAGACTCATTGTAATCATCTACAGGTAATATTAGTCAAACAACATTGTATTGTGTGACTGAGGACTCATTGTAATCATCTACAAGTTATAGGCCCCATTTGTTGCACTTACACTTTGTCAAGCCACTGCTCTAAAAATTTCACTCAAAATACATATTACTTTCTACTATGTCCACTAGACTCCCACCAGTAGAACAATGACATCCACCCATTCACCTAACCCACCAAACTTCCCTGAAGAATCCCACTTTGATGGTACCAACTATGCCACATTTAAAAATCAAGTCTTGATTGCTGCAAGGGCATGAGGTGTTCATGGCTATCTAGAAGGCACAATCAAAAAGCCCCTCACTACATCAGACACCAAAGAAGGTGACAAAAAATCCACTGAATGGTCATTGAGAAACCCATCTCTGGAAGAGTGGGAAGAAAAGGATGCCTGGACACTGGGCTTAATAATCTACAACACTAAAAACCCTGTTGGATTGGGGATCAAAATGGACAGCTCAGCAGCCAAAGCTTGGATGGTACTCAAAGAGAATTATGGAGTCTCCTTGGAGATCACCACCATGAACACCAAAAAGAGACTGCATGCCACCAAGTTCACTGACAGCATGGACTTCCTTAAGCATGTTGAAGACCTCAGAGAAAAGTCAAGGTCAGCAACAGAAAAAGGTGCAAAAATAGATGATACAATGTTTCATACAATCCTGATTGCCTCACTCCTGGAATCATGGAATGCAGTTGTAGCTGGGGTATATATGATGACAGCAATGAAGGACATAATAGCAGCACTTACCATTCACTGGGACTGACTGATGCTACAGAAGCAAAAGGCTGGTACCTCAGCAACTGCACTACAGACTCAGTTGAAACTAAAATTAGTATGTGTTAACCCCAACTGTTGTCAAACTGGCCACATAATTGAAAATTGCTACTGGAAGGGTGGAGGAAAGGAGGGCCAGTTTCCCCCAAACTTCAGAAACAACGGGAGAAACTTAAGAACCCCATCAAGCAAGACACCTGTCCCTGCCACTCCACCAGCAGCAAATGTCACATCCTCAGCCACCAATCAACCTCCCACACAACCACATGTCACTTATGCATTGTCAGCCACCCTCCAATTATCAAAAATTGAGAACAACAAACCCCAGGTGATGAAATGAACCAGCATGTACCTATCCACAACAGACACCCCAACATATGCTGACTCAGGGGTGACTGACCACTTCTTTGTCAACAAAGATGCATTCATGAACTACAAAGAACTCCTGAACCCTATTGAAGGGCATGCAGCACCAAAAGGTGCAAGATTCTAAGTAGTTGGCTGTGGGACAGTGAAAAAAAGAACTACAATTACTTACTTACTATTACTTACTACCACTATTACTTACTACTTACTACCATTACTACTTACTGCTACAATCACCTCCTATTACTTACTTACTATTATTACTTACTAATTACTTACTACTACTATTATTACTTACTTACCACTCTCACTTATTTACTATTACTTACTACTACTATCATTACTTACTTACTACGATCACCTACTATTTACTTACTTACTTACTAATAATTACTTACTTGCTTACTATTACTATTACTATTATTACTTACTACTATGATCACCTGTTATTACTTACTTACTTACTTACTTACTTACTTACTATTACTTACTACTACTACTACTACTACTATTACTTACTACTACGATCACCTGTTATTTACTTACTTACTTACTATTACTATTACTATTACTATTATTACTTGCAAAATGATTCATGGATCATCAGTACTGGTGTTTAAGAATGCCCTTCATGCCCCTGATCTCATCTTGAACCTGATTTCAATCAACAAGTTTGATCAAGCCAGATTTAACATTGTATTCAGCAGAGGCCTAGTTTGCTTCCAAGACCCAAGCAGGAGGGAAGTACTGTGTGGAAAAGGCACTGGAGGAATGTACCTCATCAGGACACTTGGAAAGGTTGACTCACCCACCATAATGATTGCCAAATCACAAGTTAAACCAACCAGTCTTGATGTCTGGCACCATAGGTTTGGCTATGCAAGCATGAAAACCATTAAGAACACCCTCACCAAAAACTTAGTGGATGGACTCAAAATAAAAGGAGACTTGACTGTGCATGGCATATGTGAGGACTGCATGTATGGAAAACATGTGGCCCACCCATATGATGCAATTGTCAAACCTGAGGGTGCCTCAAACAACTGAGTAGATATAGACATATGGAGGCCATCAAGCACAACATCACTGGGAGGGGCAACCTACATGATGCTTGCCATAGATGGGAGGTCATTGCACCTAGCAGCATATTTCTTGATGAGAAAAGATGCATCAACTACCCTTACAGCCTTCACCACATACCATAAGGAGTTCAAACATCAGACAGGTCAAAAACTTTTAGAAGTCAGGGTCAATGCAGGTCAAGAATGGGTAAACAAGCTGTGGTTTATGTACCTTGGCATGCATGGTATCTTGCTAAAAGTCACTACACCCTATGCACATGCACAGAATGGAGTGGCTGAGCATGCTAATCAAACAATCCTTGAGGGCATACATTGCATACTTGCTGAGAGTGGCTTACCTAAGGAACTGTGTGCTGAGGCAGTGGCAGCTCAGATCTATACCAGAAACTGACTTCCATCTTCATGCCACCCTGACACCATTCCTAATGAAACCTGGACTGGCCAATGGCAACATGTGGACCATGTCAGGCCTTGGGGCTGCCTAGCATGAGACAAAGTGCCAGAAGAGCTGATCAAGTCAAAATTGAACCCCAGATCTGTGAAGACATGTTTAGTTGGATACTCAAACAGTGGCTATTGTTTGTACAATCAAAGGTCAAGATTGATAGTTATATTACAAAATATAATCTTCAAAGAGGGAGTTGGGCACTGACCACTTACCATACATGACCAGGACAATGACAATGCCATGCCCCCAGCATGCCTAGCCACTGAGACAGTATCACAATTGACATCAGCACCAGCCATCTTACCCATAGGCCAACCCATTGCACCTAGAATCAGACCTGAGAGTGAGCTGCTGCACCTGGAGGATGCTCAGCAACTTGACCCTGACAGGGTCAATGCACCTACACCCAAACCAGTGGTACTGACTAGCCCCCCAGTTGTATCCTTGCATAGGTCAATGCACCTGACAAGGCCAACTCCAGCACTGATCACAGCAAGGGAAACTGTCCAACATGAACAGGCAGCTCAAGGTGATGGTGAGGATTGGGTGTCTGGCAATACCCCAATGGTGTTGAGTGCAGAGGGACCCTATGGCTACTTGTCAACCCCTGATATACCCAAGGATGGAAGCAAAACCCACATGCCTAAGACATACAAAGAGGCAATGGAAAGACCCAATCTGTGGCAGCCAGCAATGGATGACAAGTTGAAGGTGATGAAGGAACACAGCATGTTTGAACTAGTTGATGAGGTGGCAGTACCACAAAATAAGAACATTGTGGGGTGCAGGTGGGTCTATGCTAATAAATACAATGCTGAGGGGCAACTCATTGAAGGAAGGCACATTTGGTAGTGAAGGGGTTTTCTCAGATTGTGGGGGAGGATTTTTGATGAAACCTATGTGGCAGTGGTGTGACTTGAGAGTCTCAAGATGTCTGCAGCAATGGCAGCTCAGGAGGGGTTAGAGATATGGCAAGTTGATTTCATATTGGCTTACCTCAACAGTATACTGGAACACAAGGTATATATGCATCTACCCTCAGCCTTCCCCAGAGGGGAGGGTAAGCTGGCCAGACTCTGGAAAACCTTATATGGGTTAATGCAAGGTGGCTTTGATTGGTATTAGGCCCTGGATGGCACATACTCAGATCTAGGATACTCAAGATCAAGAGCAGATCCATGCATCAGATCATGACAGATTGGCAATGAGACAACAATCACCAACACCCTCAACAATGATACATTCAGACTATTGTCAACAAAACAGGGAGCACAGCTTTCCAAGGGAGAGTTAGCAAGGGCATATGAGGTAAAAGACTTAGGCAAGCCTTCCTTTATCCTTGGAATGGCCATACACTGTGATCCCCACACCTGAGCTATCTCACTCTCCCAGAAGGCATATCTTATTTGAGTCCTCAAACATTTTGGCATGGCTGATTGCAACCCTTGTTACACCCTGCTACCCTCAGGAACAGTACTCACCAGTGACATGTCCCCCAAGAATGAAGCTGAGTGTGTACTCATGCTGGATAAACCATACTGCCAGCTACTTGGGGCCCTCATGTGGGCTCAAGCAGCAATGCAACCCAACTTGTCATTTGCCATAACCTTACTTGCATGCTTCCAACCAAACCCAGGACCAGCATACTGGAAATCTCTCTTGCACATACTCACATATATTAAAGGCACCCTGGACTATCAGATTGTATACTCAAGGGACTTGGGAGGGTTGACTAAGCCAGAAAGGTACATAGATGCCAATTATGGAGGAGATCTGGATACCAGATGCTTGACATCAGGATACATCTTCATGATGGCTGGCAGGCCAGTGTCATGGAGCTCAAAGCACCAACAGACAGTCGCTTTATCCACCACAGAAGCCAAATATATGGCTATGACATGTGGCTCTCAACAAGTGCTCTGGATGCATAACTTCCTCACAGAAATCAACCTAGAGCAACCCTCCTGGCAAAACTGAATGTTGACAATACCTCATCCATAGTGCTAGTGCAGTCTGCCAAGGGGCATGCACATGCAAAACACATAGATATTCAGCACCACTACATCCATGAGTGGATACAAGAAGGCAACATAGAAGTAAACCATATACCCTCCTCAGAAAACCTGGCTGACATCTGCACTAAACCATTACCACAAGCTACCCACAAAAACCTAGTCGGTCAAATTGGTCTGAAGAGCCACGATGGTCGCATGCGGCAGGGGGAGTGTTGAGCAATGACTTGCGCAACTGTGTGTCATATCTTGTATTACGTGATGTCTTACCTCTTTTGGTTACCTCTCGTTTATTCTTCTCTCCTGGCCCAGGTGGCTACCTCGATTGATGTTTACTAGTCTTTGCTAAAACCTTAATTATTTTCAGCTACTCATTTTGGGTAAACGGATGGCCACCCTCAGTCGAACAACATTGTATTGTGTGACTGAGGGTGAGCACAATCTTTACATACTTACTTATTCTTTTTACTTACGACCACCCCTGTAGACTCATTGTAATCGTCTACAGGTAATATTAGTCGAACAACATTGTATTGTGTGACTGAGGACTCATTGTAATCGTCTACAACCTTGCGAATACTCATTCTTGTTCCCACTTCCTCGTTGATGGGGTTGTGTTAGCCCTGGGAGTCTGTATTTGTTTCAGTCATCGTATTGGTCACGTGTTTTCATACGTATAGGCCGCGTCCTCGTTTACTACGCCCCTCCGTTGTTCTCCATCTTTGGGTGGCACTGAGGCTTCTCGTTATTAGTGCCACTTACTACCGGACTGGCACCCGTCAAACCTGAAGTGCTTTTCCAAGAGAGCATGATAAGAGAGGCGAATGCTCGCGATATTCAGTATGGGGATGGCATCATTGATTCCACATTCAATCTACTTTGTTCTACAGCCGCCCGCGCTTCGTTCAACGACTTTCGGAATCACCGGTTCCGCATACGTAAGAGTCTCATTTCTTGCTTTTGCAGGTAAAAGCCTGCTTCCTCAGCACACGGAAATTTCGGTTGTATGAACGGAAAATAATTGCATTTACGAGCTGAGATCCCGTGCCTTCGGCACGGATCTTTCATCTCGTTGGGGGCTTCGCCCCCAAACCCCCCCATAACTCAGTCTCCGCCATAACCTCACTTCGTTCGGTTATGGCTCCACATATGTATAGCAGACTCAGTCTCCACCATAACCTCACTTCGTTCGGTTATGGCTCCACATATGTATAGAAAACTCAGTCTCCACCATAACCTCACTTCGTTCGGTTATGGCTCCACATATGTATAGAAAACTCAGTCTCTAAGTTATAATAATTATTTCTTTCATCTCGTTGGGGGCTTTGCCCCCAAACCCCCCCCATAACTCAACATATGTATAGCAGACTCAGTCTCCGCCATAACCTCACTTCGTTCGGTTATGGCTCCACATATGTATAGAAAACT
>JAGGAV010016016.1:0-12347 GCA_017657295.1 Termitomyces sp. DKA64
ATATACCTCAACAACATCCTCATTTACACTAAAATGCTAGAGGAGCACCACTGGGTCATGCACATCATCTTGGAATGTCTCCACCTTCACCAACTCTATCTCAAACTGGAGAAGTGTGAGTTTGAGCAAATACCAGATCAAGTACCCTGGGTTGATCATCTCACATGGAGCTGCAGAGATGGACCCAGTGAAGGTGGCAGGTGTCATGGAGTAGCTGGAGCCCAAGAACAACAAGGAAGTGCAGGCCTTCCTAGGTTTCACTAACTTCTATCAGAGGTTCATCCAGGATTTCTCCCATCATGCCTGACCACTGTTCAACCTCACCACCAAGGATGCCACCTGGAGATGGCAGTCCCCAGAGCAGACAGCTTTCAACAATCTTAAGCATGCTGTCATCTCCAGACCCATCCTCCTTTTCCTGGATGATGACTCCCCCTTTCAGGTGGAAGCTGACAGCTCCAACTCTGCCACTGGAGCTGTTCTGTTGCAACAATCCTGGGAGGATAGAAGGTGGTACCCAGTGGCCTTCTACTCAAAGAGTCTGAACACAGTCAAACACAACTATGAAATCCATGACAAGGACATGCTGGCCATTATCCAGTCCTGTGAGGAGTGGCAGCATTTCCTGGAGGGCACATGGCATAAGTTTAAAGTATGGATGGATCACAAGAACCTCAAGTATTTCTGGACAGCCAAGAAGCTCAATTGTCAACAGGCCCAGTGGTCCCTCTACTTAGCCAACTTTGACTTCTCACTGCACCACAAGCCCAGCCAGAGCATGGGGAAATTGACTGCCCTGTCTTGGAGAGCAGACCATGGCACTAGGGGAGATGACAACAGTAACATCATGCTCCTCCAACCCAAGTTGTTTGTGATTCAAGCCATGGAAGGCCTAGCCATTGAGGGGGCAGAGGTGGAGATCCTTTGGGACATCAGGCAGGGAAACCAGGACAGTCTGCAGGAGGAACTCATCACTCAGGTGGCCAGGGTGCTCAAGTCTGGACATGCCACCAGTGTCAAGTCAGTCTGTGCAGACAAATGGGCCCTCCACAACAGACTCCTGACCTTCCAGGATCATATCTATGTGCCCAATAACTCAGAGCTCTGCCAGAGAATTGTAGAGCAACACTATGACTCCCAGATTGCAGGACACCCCACTTGGTGGAAGATGTTGGAGGCAGCCAGGAGCTCTTTGCCCAATTCTGCTCCCCTGAGGCTTGTTCAATGGCTCCCAGGCATTCTACAGGTCCCTGGAGATCTCTGGAGACCCCCAAAACTCTCTGTGATCTCTTGTCAAGCACCCTGGCTATCTCTGGTCACCTACACAGCCATTTTCATGCCTCTGCCACCCATTCATGCACTGCACCAAGCAGAGGGAATCCTTAGACTTGTTCTCTTTGGATTCCCCTCCACTAGGTGATTAGTTTACCATTTGTAGTGTTGATTACAGTTCTAATATACTTCAGATTCCCCTCAGCTAGCTATGTGGTTTAGCCATTGCTCCCAGAGGTCACCCTTACACTCATCCTCCTATGGACCTAGCACATTCAGATATAGTTTGTCCTGTTATAAATCCACAAATTTTTCCACAAACACCTTTTGATAGATGCCCTTTTGATTTCAATTTGAATTTACCTCACTCTCCTTTCTCATGCAATGACTTCACACCTCCTTCTCTGATTTCTTTGGGTTTTCCAAGACTTACTTCTGTTTTCTTGAACCATCAAGCCCCTTCTCCACTTTTGAACACCACACCTGTCAGACCAATGCCTCTGCCTCATTTCTTTATGCCAAATGTTAATGACCCTCCCCTGCCTCCCCAATTTGTCTCCAGGAGGCTTAATCACACAACAAACATATTATACCTCATTATTATTATCCTGAAATTAATAATACACCTACTATTTGCAATATCAATTTCTCTTTCTGATAGTACCAAACTACCACCCCCCCTTTCTATCATTCCTTGTCTGACTGGATCTGTGGATTGGGGCTCTTGGCATCCTCTGATGATGATGCTCATTGATAACTTAGGCCTGATAGGACATGTTTGTTCCATTCCTCCTTCTAATGCTCCTTATGACATGACCTGTAAAGTGATTTTCCCACTGCTATATCCACCTCATACAACTGTTGAGGAGGAATGAACTTATGAAAACTTCTGAAGGAATGACAGTATATGCTCTTATGTCTTGACCACTTAGCTGTCTGCCAAAATCTTGGGTTGTTTACGACCTGCACATAGTGGACTCTACAATTTTCCAATTCACACAACCTGCAGTGTTTTAATACAGCTTCATGATCACTACTGCACAAGTAGTGCAGTAGCAGTGTAGAGAATCAAAGATTCAGTTCTCAACCTTGCCTGTGCTCTCACTCCCATCCTAACATATGTTCAAGAATGGCATATTGCAGTTAACAAACTAGCCAGGACCAACATGAATTTTTTCTCAATATGACAAAATTCGGAGATTTATGGATGGAATTCCCACTTTGCAGTTGTTTGCACCTCTTTGGGATGAAGTTAGTTGTTCTTGGAAATCTGAACTTCAAGGCACTTTTGATTTTCATGAGCTAGCCAACAGGATTCTTGATATTGACATTGAAGTCTATCATTACCAGGCATCTTCACAACATAAATCTTCCAAATCAGACTCTTGCACTTCTACTGAGTCAATGACCCAATCATCTAGCTCAACTTCTTCACTGGAGTCTGACCTGAACCCCTGTCATAATAGTTCTGAGACCACAAAGACAATGAATACACAACCTCAACCTTATACAAACATTGCAATGCAAGACCCAATTGCAGAATCAATTCTTCCTCCCCTCCTTTTATTCCTGACAATGAATCTGCTATATTACCCACTGTTGTCAAAGAGGACAATAATATCACTGTTTCTACCTATGTTCCTGAGTTGAGAGAGAGGGTCCTACCTCCATATCAAGCTTTCATAAGCACTGCTGAAACATCATTGGTGGCTAATTTACATTTGTGTTTCAACTATATCTTTGACTCTGGGTGTACCACTCACCTTATCGAGGACAAGAAATATTTCTGGTCTGATGAAGCTGGTCTGCCAGTCCCTGTGGGAACAGCAAACTGTGGAACCTTGAATACTTTGGCTTGGGGTGAGGAGTGAAGTTTGTTTCTGAGCACATGTTAGAGAAAAGAATGTCATATTGAAGCTGAAGGATTGTTTGTGTGTGTTCAACATACCAATCAACTTACTTTCTGTTGGGACTATGGTCAAGAACAATATGTGTCTAATTTTTGAATGTGAAGCCTTGTCAATTTTTTCTCTCCATCTATAAGAGGACTTAAGGCAATTCAATCAAAGTCAAGAATTACAACAAGTTATTCTTCCTTTTCTGTGATTTTGTATTGCCCTCTTCAGATATTCTGTCAGCATTTCCCACATTGCAACCTCTAGATCTTACTTTCCCTCAAGTATCAACCATGTCAAACCTTTGGCATTGTCAACTGGGTCACCCTGCTCATAATACCACTAAGATGGTCCTTACAAAGAATTATGCTTCAGGGGTTGAGTACATGGAACATATTGATGATGAGTGCTGTAGTCCTTATATTGTCAGCAAATAGCCAGCTTGTTGCTATGACAATTTTGGTTGCCATGCATCTAATATATGTGATCTGATCCACATGGACTCATGTGGCTCTGTTTCTCTTCACTTTGCCAATGGAAACACAAACCATTTTCACTCCATCTTAGATGACTTCTCAAACTATGGCAGTCCATCTTTACTTACAACAAGGGATCAAGCATTTGAACATTTTGAATTATCAACTGCTCAGTGGGAATTGAAATCTGGCAACAAGGTTTGGGCTATTCAACGTGATGGGGCAAAAGAGTTCACTCAGAGTCCACTATGGGAATATCTTGATGAGAAAGGAATAATCATTCAATCCACTGCTGCATATGCTCACCAACAGAATGGAAAGGCAGAACACTATATCTGAACAATTGAGGACATGACTCAATCTCTTATGGCTCATTTAGGACTTCCATTATCATTTCTAGGCAGCACAATTATCATGGCTTAGTACCTACAAAATCAACTACCAATGTTGACCATACCTACACTTACTACCCTTTGGACATCATGGATAATGTAAAACCTGATCTTGTGCACCTCCATGTCTGGGGTTTCCAATGTTTTGTACTACATCCTGAAGAAACACAACACAAGGGTGAAACTTGACATTTTGAAGCAGTTTTTGTTGGATACAATGAAAACTTCATTGATTGGCATATCCAGGATCTAAATGATTGAGACTTTTTCTCAAGAGATGTAATATTCAACAAAAACATATATGGCAAACTTAGCCTAAGATCAACCCATACAAGATCACAATCTTCCCCTGATACTCTTCTTCCTTCCCCATGTCAATCTTCCTCATCTTCTCCCACCCCCTCCCCCACCTCATCCTCAATTCACATCTTTATCAATCCCACCAACTCTGTCATCTGAATCAACCTCTCCCTCTGAAGCTGCTCCAGCAGAGAATCCTCATCAAACTATTAGACAGACCACTATGGGTTGAGCATTCCTTGAAGAAGTTGCAAAAAGAAATGAATGCATCACATGACTGCAATCAAACTGACTCCTCAACTAGAACCTCATCAAAGGCCATCTGCTATACTTGACCTTGATGGCCTCATCTCATCAGCCCACCTATCCATTCCTATTGACAATTTTATTTCTCCTGAAGAACCCATCCTTGCCAACTACAAAGCCTATGCAACCTATGGACTGGATCCCCTCAACTTTAAGACTCCCTGTACATATGACCTATCAAAAGCACTAGAAAACTATTATAAAGCTACACATTGCAGTGATGCCCATGTTTGGAAAGCTGCAATGGAGCATGAAATAGAAAGTCCTAGGAGTCAAAACATTTTCATGTCCACAGACCTTCCCCCAGGCAGAAAGGTCATTGGTGTTAGATGGGTCTATGCACATCAACACAATCCTGATGGGTGAATCATACAAGGGAAGGAAAAGGCTCATCTGGTGGCTCAAGGGTTCAGTCACCAGTTGCAAAAATGATGAGTATTCAAATAACTTTTGCATATGCAGCACTTCATGACTTAGAACTTTTCTCATTTGATGTGAAGACAGCATTTCTGAATGCACCATTAACACACAAACCTACCTCAAGCAGCTTCCAGGTTCTTCTGATAAGGATCCCAGAATGTTGAATTGTGCACTCCAAGCATTATATGGACTCAAACAGGCATCACACAAATGACACGCCATTTTCTGAGAGAAACTGGAGTCTCTAGGACTGATCATATGCGACATTGGTCATGGTGTGCTCTTTGGACAATGGATTTCCCCTCCTCATTCCTCTCTTCCTCTCCTACCAATACCAAATGGAAGTGATTTGTTGATAATCATATGTGTACATGTGGATGATGGACTCAGCATGACCAACTTAATCCCGCTGTATAACTAGATCATAACCAAACTCAACAAACATTTCAAGGTCAAGGATTCTGGACCAACAACTCTTTATCTCGGAATTTGAGTAGATTGTGACAGATCAAATCACAAACTTTGGTTATCACAGAAGGGCTTTGTTCTGGACTTGTTGATGACTTACAATCTGATAGATGCAACACCACTTTCTCTCCCACTTAATGCTAATCTCAACAATCTCCCTCAACCACCTTCAAATGTGTTACCAGATATACCCAAAAATGAAATGAAAGTTCACTATCAATGTCTCATTGTTTCACTGCTTTACTTGAGTCTGTGCACACACCCTGACTTAGCATTCACTGCAGTGACCCTTGGCCAATTCAATGCAAATCCCACTTGTGCTCACCTACTTGTAGCAAAATGTGTCCTTCAATACATCTCCGGAACCAGAGATTATGCATGGGAATACAACTTCTCCTATCCATCAACAAATCCACCAGCACATTTACTCTTACTCACTGATTTTGGCATTGTCAATGCTGACTGGGCCTCTGATTTGGCCACACACAGAAGTGTATCAGGATATGCTTTCTTCTTCTACTTGAGCCTTGTGTCATGGTCCTCAGTAAAACAGTGCACTGTTGCCCTTTCATCCACAGAAGCAGAATGCATGGCGACCAGTCATGCAATTTGCAAAGCCATAGCAATCAGGTTCTTTTTGACATCTCTTGACCAACAGTACAGTTCACCTTCCTCTTTGGACACGCCTAGTCATCACGTTGTTACAATCGCGTCACTCGTCCCCTTCCTCTGTTTGTTCTTCCTCTGTGGTCGACGCTGAGGCAACATTGTCATTTGTCACCACTGGCGGTTTCAGTCTGGGGCCGTAATAATAAGTTGATATGTACCAAAGAGGATAGCTACACATGTGCATATACGCATCTGAGATTGAACATTTGGCTCCTTCCTGAGCAACAAAAGGAACGTAGATGATGATATCTCGAAAAGGTAGTAGTCACGGCAGAACTGCGAGCACTTCATGGCTTGAAGTTTGGCATCAACGCCCATGAAAAACAGCGACACTCACCAGGTCTTAGTCTGAGCTTTCTGAAATTACCCTGCATCCATGTCAATAACGTTCGATTGGCCTCGGGAAAGTGTGCCCAGTACACCGGGAGAGTCGTTGCTGAGTATCCCTGAAGCTCGTGATGGGTTCTTTGGTTATTCAGAAGAGAAAAATCTCCAACAGGTACGTCGATTTGACACGATCAAATCAAGATCATAGCCAGTTCAACATCTGTGTTCATTAAATGATAGATAGAGGAAAAGTACTGGGCACAGAGACGTAGCTCAGATGCACGTTCAGATGGGTCGTTCTCGGGCAACTTCAAACTCACTCCATTGCAACCATCCGTTTTCGAGCAGCAAGCAAACCTTGCAGGTTCTGCTCTCGAGATAGATGAAGAACCATCTGCACCTTCAGAAGTTCCAGCATCGGGTAGATTCTGACCATCACCGCGCATCTTCCTACGCTTACAACTGTGACAGAAGCTCATTTGAATAGCGAGTTTGTGGCTTTATTCCAATCTTTCCAAAGATGTCTCGACTTACGCGACAAATACATGGCCAAGTCACTGCAGAGGCTTGGTGATAACCCTAAAGACTATGATAATCACCAGCCCAGCGTCGATAAGGATCTGGGTCGTGTTTCCCTGCGCCAGTTTGAGAAATGGGAAATTTATCCTCTACCTCCGTCTCCTCATTGGCATTGGACAGATCCGCAGAAAGGACCCAGGAGCGATGGGATAAGTGACGCCAAGCCTACGGAGTTCCGTTTCGAAGATTGTCATATCCCAGGTCCACATCCGTGGGTATTCAACATAGATGAGAAGGGTGTCTTCCAAGTGTATGACGACAAACCAATCAAAGAGTCTGATGAAGAGAAGAAGCCTGCATTTGTTGTGCCCAGCATCCGCGAATATTTCGTAGATTTAGATTACATTCTGGGCGTCATTGCTGATGGGCCCACGAAGAGCTTTGCCTTCCGAAGGCTCAAGTATCTCGCAAGCAAGTTCGAAATGTATGCGCTGCTTAACGAATCTCAAGAAATTGCTGACATGAAGGTGAGCGTGAAGTTTGGCTTTTGCTTGATGGTTTGACTCGATTCATTGCCAGCGTGTTCCCCATAGGTGGATATGTACTATTTTTGGGTCGTTCTTTATTCACTTCTTCCCGCAGAGATTTTTACAATGTTCGGAAAGTTGATACCCACGTCCACCACTCCAGTAGCATGAACCAAAAGCATCTCCTCCGTTTCATCAAGTCGAAGATGAAGCATAGCCCAAACGTCCGCCGTTTTTTATATCAATTGATTTCGTCAGATATTGAGTATTGTCTAGGACGTTGTCATATTCCGCGACGGCGCTTACTTAACCCTTGAGCAGGTCTTCCAATCCCTCAAACTCACTGCATACGATCTCTCGATTGATACTTTAGACATGCATGCGCATACAGATGCATTTCACCGTTTTGATAAATTCAATCTGAAGTACAACCCTATCGGCGAATCCCGTTTGCGCGAGATCTTCCTCAAGACAGATAATTTGATCGAAGGACGCTATCTCGCCGAACTCACGCGCCGTATGTCTTCAGCCCCGAAAAATTACCGAATACTGAGTTGCTTGTTCATTTAGAGGTAATGACTGATCTTGAACAGAGCAAATACCAGGTACATACCATTCCCTACGATCAGAAAAGGGCAGTTGATCATGGCTTATATTTAGAACTGCGAATGGCGCATCAGTATTTACGGACGGTCCTCTGACGAATGGGACAAATTGGCTCGTTGGGTTATCAACAACAAGCTCTACTCACACAATGTACGCTGGCTGATTCAAATTCCCCGTCTTTACGATGTGTACAGGGCCAATGGTTCGATCGATACCTTCGAAGACATCGTAATCAGTAAGTGATCAATTATCATAGCTTGTGGAAAAACGTTCTAAGATCAAGAGATGTGTTCCGTCCTCTGTTTGAGGTTACGAAGGATCCCACCTCGCATCCAGAGCTACATGTATTCTTGCGACGCGTCATTGGGTTTGATACCGTAGACGACGAGTCGAAGGTCGAGCGACGGATCTACAAGAAGTTCCCCTATCCGCGCTTGTGGAATACCCAGCAATCTCCTCCCTACTCCTATTGGTGAGTTCTAGTATCTTGTACTTACTTTTCTGTCTAACGTCGACAAACTATGAAGGATTTATTACATGTTTTCTAATATAAGCAGCCTTAATCACTGGAGGCAACTCCGCGGTTTTAGTGCGTTCGCACACATTTGATGCCGTCCCATGGTTGACATGACTCCAGATACCTTCGTCTTCCGTCCCCACTGTGGCGAAGCTGGCGACACGGATCATTTGACTTCTGCTTTTCTCTGCTCTCACTCGATCTCCCATGGCATCCTCCTCAGAAAAGTCCCCGCGTTGCAGTATCTATTCTATTTGAAGCAGATTGGCATTGCGATGAGCCCTCTGAGCAATAATGCGCTGTTTTTGACCTACGAACGGAACCCACTCCCAGACTTCTTCAAGACAGGCCTCAATGTTAGCCTGAGTACGGATGATCCTCTACAGTTTCATTTCACGAAGGCTAGTCTTGATAAACCTTACTTTTTGTCCTTGATCAACGCTCCTTTCGTTCACAGGAACCACTTCTCGAAGAGTACAGTGTTGCAGCCCATGTCTGTACCGTAATCCTATATCAACCAATCCGACTCTTTACACTGATAATTTTGTGGATCATCTAGATCTACAAATTGACGCAGAGTTCCTTGGCAGAGCTTGCTCGCAATTCGGTCATACAGAGTGGCTTCGAAATGGAAATCAAACGTCATTGGCTTGGTCATCAATGGTATCTTCCAGGTTCCCCAGGAAATGACATCAACAAGGTTAACTACTCTATGAAAATCCATGTTTGATGTACACTCCTTTCTGATCAGAACGTATAGACAAATGTGCCAAACATTCGCCTTGCGTTCCGCCACCAAACTCTCCTGGCTGAACTTGACATGATCCGTGGTAAAAATTCGAGCATGAGCTAGTCACAAGGCAAGACTCAGGATTGGTTGTGACGTGCCGAAGTACTGTTTAAAGACTGTCCTTCCTTAGCATACCTCTGACTTGGTTGAACAAGATATCTAAACATCACACTTGGCAAATATTTATCACGAGCTTCGTCTCAACATGTCTCGACTTGGTTCCGACGTCGCGCGAGAAGCAACGCGCCATCCTATTCCTCTCGGGGCCTTCGGTTCTTACGACTAACGTCCGTCTTGCCTCGATGTCAACGGATGATATAAATGTATGGAGACGACTGGTTGGGACATTGATTGGATAACAATACATGAAGCCTGTAAATTATGGGCCAAACAGGTGACAGTAGGGAATAAAGCTTTGAATCACCAAGACACTGATGAAGATGAAGGGCTGATAGAGTACAAACACATGAAACAAAGAGTAGTACCACCATCATTATGCTTCATGACGGGCTGATGGAATAGCTACTCTGTACCATTTGGGTGCTGTCAGGGCATTCTGGAAGATGTCAACACATTGTTTGCATTCTCAATATCCTCATGGGTCTTGTTGGTTGTGACAAAGAAGCACCATTAAGGCAGCTCACAAAGCAAGTGGTAAGCATGTACATGGGAGCACACACACAAGTGGTCATAAGTCCAGTGTAGGTCCAATAATTTATTGATGTTGTCTTGTGCAACAGCAAGCTGTCTTTGAGTAGTTGTCCCTTCATATATATCATACTATTATTACACACCATTTTCTGGAAATCTGCATCATGGCTCATTCGAAATTTATGCTCTCAACGATTTCCTAGACTAGTAACCAAGGGGTGGTCACATGTTAGATTTCTCATGTAGTAGCAATTGAGCTCTCAGACTTGTAAAACCAGTAACTAATTGTCACCCACCAAACTTGATGTTTTATATGTATAATCAGTGTTGGAGCTAATACATCACATGTTAATAATTTGATCACAAGTCAGAAACCAAATAAACAAATCTAAGGGTGAAAACTAACTGGCAAAAAAGGTTGTCAGGTGACATTGGAAACCCCACCTTTGGTCTTAGGAGACATTCAGGAATCTGATATGTCAGTAGCTGCTGAATGTAGTGGTAGCCCCCTTTGATATCAATCTAATCTGCAGACTCTTCCAGTGTTGGAAACCTAGCTGTCACACCACCAACCTCACATCACAGTGCCACAATGCACACACCCCTGGTGGCACAATGGGTGTGCTCATCTCACTCTGGCTACCACAAATCACAATGATACCATTGTCTCATGTACAAGTATATATACAAGTAGCTAACATATACCACCCTCAGTCAATTATATTCAGCTGAGGGTGAGCAACTTTAGGCATATCACATACATTTTCTCTGACCAACATCATACCGTAGATTACATTCTTACCAATTGTTTAGGTATGACAGATCAGTCAGCTATATTTGACTGAGGATTGCATTCTTACTGATTGTTTAGTGTGACTACTGTGCTAGGACTCTAATATCCATTTTGAGCAGTTCCCATCCTTTGCATCCAGAGACATTCAGGATACTCAAAGTACATAGACTCTGGCTCATTGACTAACTCAGGATTTACTGGTGGATATCCCTCATTTCCTGGTTCCTTGGGTCTCCTCAATAGACCATGTAAGGGCAACCTCTGGAGGCTGAGGCTTGATCACACAGCTGGCAGAGGGAGATTCAAGGTATATTCAGTGTCTATGAGAAGTTCTTGAGGTCTAGCTGCTCACCTGGCAGAGGGAGATCTATAGAGAACAAGTTTCAGGATTTTCAATGTCAGTATTCAGAAATTTTACTCTAGAGCTTCTAGAAAAAATACTCAACAACATCTAAGTTTGAAGCCTGATTCAAAAATGATGGAAGTTCATTGTAATCAGCCTCAATCTCCATCCTCCTAGAATGTGACCATACCAGAGTAGCACTGTCAGAGAGTCCTGGACCAAAAGTACTTGTCACTGGAAGATGGGAGGTCTAAGGGCAACCTCTGGAGGCTGTTGCTAAGTCATGCAACTGGCAGAGGGTGATCCAAAGTATATTCAATGTCTGTGAGAAGTTCTAGAGGTCTAACTGCTCACCTGGCAGATGGAGATCCAAAGAGAACAAGTCTGAGGATTCCCAATGCCAGTTTGGAAAATTGACTCTAGAGCTCCTAATAAAAACACTACATGACACTAAGTCCAGAATCCAATCCCAAAAGTGGAAGTTCATTTTAATTGGCCTCAATCTCCAGCCTTCTGGGGCATAGCCACTCCAAAGTACAGCTGTTGGACAGTGCTGGTTTGCAAGTACTTGTCCCCAAAGGATGGAAGGGTGGGGATGCAAGGATGACTCATAACAAGAAAAACAAGAATGGGGTCTGACTTGGACAGGTCCCCTGACACCAGAGGCCTTATGGGACGGATTCAAGCACTCCATTTGTGATGATCTTCAAAACAGGCTCCAACATATCAGGCAATAACATGACAGAGTCTTTACTGATGAGGAAGTCTATGACTATGGCCTTTATCTCATTGATGAGAATTTGAGGAATTTGGGCAAAGCTCTTCCAGACTCTGCCAATATGCCTGAACCCCAACAGGTTTGGACTGCAATTCCAGGTGATCAGCCTTGACATGAAGAATTAAATTCAAATGCTAATCAGATAGGTTCAGGCAACAGGCTTTAAAGAAGAATCAGAATATGATGCTGAGGACTTGGCTAGGAGAGTTGATGAAAACAAGACCAAGTTCAATGCTGAACAGCTGGAGACCTTTGATGCTGTTATGGACTCAGTGGACAACAATTTGGGCAAGATGAT
>JAGGAV010016017.1:0-12337 GCA_017657295.1 Termitomyces sp. DKA64
TGACTAACATAACTACTTCATCTGTTGGCAGTATGTATGGAAGCTGGGCTAACAATTAATCTATACTGAGTAAGGTCCAAGCATGTGATTCATGGAAGGTGACTGGCATGACAGGCAGTATGTCAGATGAGCTAGAATGGTGGATCATCCTTGGACTAAGCCTGGAATAGAGTCAAACAGTCCTGGGGGGACCATCCCCTTACATCACCCCCCTCTTCAGATTTCATTGCCATGATGAACAGTGTTTAATCCCTCCATTGAGGGCAAGAGTGATGAGCTGTATTAAGGCCATGTGGTGTCAGAGTGCCTTGGGAGTAGTGTTTAAAAGTGTAAGAGATGACAGGGGATGACATATCAGGCACCAGCATAGAGAGGGTCATAGGCAAGCCAGTATCCATCAGTGAGCCAGGGGCCAACAGAGTCAGCATAACAGACATTGGAGTTCCAGTTACCATTTGAGAGTTGGCTGACTGTAGAGAGGGCATGCTCTGAGTAGCAGAGATAGCAGCAGCATGCATTACTACAATAGAAAGAGCAATGGCAGTTGACAGAGTAGGGAGGCAAGGAGGTCAGGGCTGCTGGGTAGAGAATTGCAGGGTGGATGGTGCAGGATCCTGAGAAGAGGCTGGTGGAGCAACTGCTGGTGCAGCATTATCTGAGCACTGCTTTTGCAATATGCATACATGCCATTTGGTGATATGCTTTCCACACAATCAAAATGAAGCTGGGCTAGGCCTCAACTTCTGCATTGCAAGTATTTTGAAGGACTGAATGTGTAGAGAGTTTTGCAAGCTGGAAGAGCTTGAGTGAAAATTTTGAACTGAGTTCTTCCATCTTGGCCCTGCTTAAACTGCTGTCCTCTCTTTCCATGGACCAGTGAGGTCATGGAAAGTGGTCATGAGTACATTAACTTGTTCTGAGCATTGATTCAACAAGCTGGATATCATGATGGCCTGCAGCTCTGCTTCATGTTTTGTGATGGACTCGACTCCACTCTCATGGACCTGATTAGGAAAGACTCAATGGCTGATACATGGTACAAGGGTTTGCAAGAAGTGACAGCTGATGGAGCTTGATCATGAGCTCTGTTGTATGCAGCCCATAGCCACCTCCTATCCTTACCTTGCTCTGCCCTCCAGATTTCCTCCCTGTGTCTCTGCTCCTGTCACTCAGGCTATATGTCTCTACACACTCCCACTTCTGTGTGCACTGCCCCCTAAAGTCCTTATAGGCATGAATGCATATGATCAATATTCCATCACCCTTCTACTCTGTTGATGATGTGGAAAGGCTGGCAACTTTGCTCATTGCTATTGTTAAGATCTTGAAGTATGCTACTTCTCCCCATTGGAGCAGGAGGAGTTGCTAGTCTAGCCCTTACTGCTAAGGATGCATCTTGTGACCCTTCACCACATGCTTCTTGGGTGAAACTACCTGGTGAGAGACCAGGAATTCTGCTGTTGCAATCATTGAGTTGAATGAGGATTTTTAGCAAAGCAATGGATGAACTGTGCATCCTTGTTGCCTTATTGATTCCACTCCCCTATCCATAAACTCAAATAAATTTGCTGCCAAACCTGATTCTATTGCTGAAACTGCAAGCACCATCCCTGATGTACAAGATACTCCCCTGGTCAAAACCTTGACTGGGATTGTGCCCCTTTTCAATGCTCCAAGGTCCCTGCTTGGGACCTTTGTCTCCCTTATTCCTACTTTGTTCCCTCAACTTCCTCTTCCAACTCCCTGAGACTGGAGGTGGAAATTGAGACAATTTACCCAGTAGACAAAGAGCATTTTAACCTTGCATGATAGTGGGGCGACAGGCCTTTTTCTGGATGCAAGATATGTGCAATGACAATCCTGACTTTTTTCTTCTGTGCTGATGAGACTTCTGAGACTATATAGCATGAATGATAGATATTTCTGAATATGCCAGCTTCTCAGACTTGTACATAATTCAAAGAAAATTATATAGACTAGGACTTTGCACAATTTAAAAAGCCTACAAATACCAATGCATGTAATTTCTTCACATTTTTATATATTTCTGCCAGCCCAAGTCCAGGCTTCCCAGGAACAAACATAGGTTCTGGCAGCTAGTAGTCCCTATCAACTTGTTCTGCACAATCTTTGTGGTAAGTACAGGATAGTTCACTTTGTAAAGGGCACTGAGAAGAAGGGCACAGACCTGGACTCATCAAGCATGTACTTAGTGGCCCCTCTTAGTCAATGGGTAGTAATCATTATATTGGCTGATGTAGTATATAGAGTGGACTGGGGCATGGGACATCTCCCAATCCTGACAAGAGCACCACTTTCAGGTCTATTCATTAGTGGAATTGTAAGCCTGGCCAGTGTAACCTCTTGTCTTTTGCCTTATCCTCCACCTTTGTTGCTTGCTGGTTGCCTGCCTTTTGCCTGCTGCACCTCTTGGCCAGTTTGTTTGCTCCTTGCTTCTGACCTGATAGTCAGGTTGTAAGTGGCAGACATCACCTGATTATCCATGGCCAGGCATCTCCTTACAGATGTAGGTAACACAATAGGTACTTGTATGATGTAGAATGAATAATTGATAATTATAATCAGTATTTAAAGATGGTACTGGTGTATAGTAATGTTTGGGTCAGGTGGAAGAATATATTAAAGGTATTTGTAGCCTGGATGTCAGAGGCAGCAAATTCACAATATATGTCACAAGAGGGTCTCAAGACATACAAGAGGCTGTAGAAAAAAAGGCAGGTGGTGGTGGAACTGAGCTAGAGGCAGCTTGAGTTTTTTTTATCAGTCTGAGCAGCATGCCTTTGATGAGATCAGTTGAACAGGCCTTTGAAATGTGAGGTCTCAAAGATTGGGGTGCTCATCAAAATGTTGACTGATTCTGGTTAGTAGAGCCCTTTTCTGACTATCAGCTGCAAGGCCAAGAGCCTGCACAATATCCTGTAAGTCAGGCTTTGATGTTAAGCCCAACTTGCTGGTAAAAGATTTATTTGGATCCCTTTGTTTGTGCAATTGATTCCTCCCTCTCAGCCTCCTTGGCTACATGCTGCTCCCATGCCTCCTCCTTCCTCTGCTCCTCTGCAGCCTTGTTGCTGCAGCCTCCTCTACAAGCCTCAATCCCTCATCAGAACTGAGCCACCCCACTTTTATGTTGAGCTTTCACTGCTTGCTTGGTCTCTCATTCTGTCAGTTAAGCTTCCATTTGAGATCCTGGATGTCAGAACATGCAAAGGCACAGTGTGCCTCAACATGTGGAAGGTATCATCTGAGTTCTGCAAGTTCTTTATTGCATGCAGCTTCACACTTATTTAAGGTAGAGCATGTCCTTGAAGGTACATGTGCACCATAGAACATGTGAGGATGTATGGTTTGTACAATAAAGAGGGGAATACCAGGCTGGAGTGGCAAGTGATGAGAGAAAGAATGGTGTGAGAATATGATTCAGCATAAGTGTTTGTGCACAGTTGTTGTTCCTGGAATGAACTTCCATCAGAAACAGACTCACTGTCACTGTTAGAAAATCCTGAGTCAGAACTGAACCCATCTCAGCCAGCACCCAATGTTTTGGCATCAAGACCATGTGAGATGGCAAAAGGAATGCAATATGAGCTCAGTACACTGCTTGCAGTAGATGATGTTGTCATCCTGGGTGCAAAATCTGCATCAGTGAAGGAATTTTGGTCAACAGGCCAGCAGCCAGTTTTCCTTCATGCACTGACATTTATAAACATCCATGTATTCTTTGACAAAATCTTCATGGGGCATTTCCTCCCCTGTTTCAGTCACAATATCTTCACAATAATTAATCCATGCAATAATGGACCAAATACTCTAATATCAAGAGGTTGTCTGTGAGGGGTATGGGGTTGGGGCAGTATAGCATGATATTGTGATCATGTGAAAGTCAAATGACATTGAGTGTATCATGTGAGCCATGACTATTGTAGATGTGCAGAATAGGTTTATTAGATTGATTCCATGCCTTGGACTGCAAAATTAAGGACTTCTCAAACCATTCTGAGCACAAGGAATCATCTGTCCATCCATTTCAATGGTTTGGGTCAACCTTGAACCATTCAGGAGAGAACTCCTTGCCAAGGAAACAAATCTAAGGAGAAGACATGTACCATCAGCACAGATGCATTCAATGATTGTGACAAGTTCAAGATTAGCACTATGTGACTTGTACTCTGGACATCTGGTACATGGCACAAAACACTTCCTTTCTAATCCTTTGTGCCCACCTCTCTAACATCCCTTCTTATCTATGTTGCATATGTTCTCAAAAGGAATCTGATAAGCATCAATGATTTTGAGCAATTTTCAAAGTGGCAGAAGACAGTAGGTTTGTTGAAAGCCTTTGCCTGTTTCAGATCAAGACCTGAAGATCTTCCAAGTCAGATATGGGGCCATTGCTTGAGATAGCATGAGATCTAGGATTCACTAGGTTTTTCTTTACAAAGTGCCTCAGCCTTATCCCAAATGGTCCTTTTGGTTAGTGGGTGAGATGTGTCTGATAAAAACACAATCCAATCAACAAGAACCTGTTCAGCTTCAGGTGACAGAAGTTGCTGATTGCAGTGAGCCTTGCATGCAAGACAGGATATCCAACAATGTACAGTATGATAAGGAAGTTCATAGCCAGTGCACATTTTGATGTCAAGAACACTCAAGATATTGGGTTATTCTTGACAATGGAGGCTGTCAACTGCCCCTTTGATGAGTTCATTGACTCTGGCACTGTGAGGGCATTGTCCAGACATGCACCCTAGGGCCAAAAGTTTCCAGATTTGGTGAAATAAACCAACAAACCAGAAACATGTTGAGATGCATCTGAGTGGACTTCGAGTATTGATCCAGACAAAGAAATTGCAGTGCATCACTCAAAACATGATATCACCTCTGCACTCTTCCCAATGGCATGAAGTGTCTAGATTTTTAACATAGTATCTCTTTATGATGTATTGAGCCTTTCCCAACAACTTGAATAAAGCTTTAGGCTAGAGGTTGAAACCAAAGACACTCTTGACTGAACTTGCAAAATTTAGCCTAATGATCAAGCAATCCCCACACAACGCCAGGCTCAATTCATACCAGACTCAAGATCCAAAGATTTGTAGTCTCATTGTACTTAACTTAAGAAGGATCAGATACAGAAGTGGCTTGATCTCTCAAAAAATCACATTTTGCAACTCCCTACATTTTTGTATCCCAGTACACGTGAGAGTATTATTTATTTTGAGGAACACCACTTTACCAGCCGATATATCGACGAAAATAGGTGTATATGGTATCATGACAGTCTCAGTACGTGTCATTGAATGTCAAAGGAAATCGAGACAATCAACAATATAGACCTTTCCATATGTAGATGAAGGTCCGCGAGTACAGTAAGTATACACTATGGGATCATATCATTACTAAGGACAAATATAGATCTCGGAACATGTCGTGCTTGCAATGACCCATATTCAACGGTATAACAAAAAGTTAATGAATTAGGGGTAACACTGCAAAGGAGCCGACGGTGATTTGTAACAGAAGAGGTTCGATGATTAATAGATATGATTGAATTGGTGATCAAATTGGCATCATAGACTGGCAGGGAAAACTAATGATAAGACCCTGTCAGTAGTTTACCAGGAGCTAAGAAACACAGAGGAAGTCAGTGGATTGAGTGACAGAATAATCGGATAATTGAAGAAAAGTAATATGTGGTTGTGAGGTGTCTACAAGGCAGGATGCAATATGAGTTGATATATGGATGTTGTTGAGCATTGTGAGAGGTTTTTAGAATTTGAGGAACAGGTGCATCGCTTCTGGGAAACTACGTTCATACCGCGAGAGCAGCCATCGCACACGCGTATACCCTCCGTATATTCCCGGCGGTCGAGGCTTTGTCTGAATCATCAGATTGACCTGGAAAATGCACTTTATGAGGTCCGTGGGAACATCCAATTGATCCCGTTTTCTTTCATCCCCTGCCGATGTCCCTCCTGTGTTCTCGGATGTTGTCATGCTCAGCATTTTATTCCTAGTGCATATGCTCCACAAACACCTAATGTTCTCACGATGATTTTAAATCCAAGCATACTTCATACGGGTCTCACGCTGTCGGTCTTTTATTCCTATTTACCGACTTCGTGATCGCTATAAAATATGTAGGTTCGTAATGTCGTTTCCGTTCTCAAAAACATTGTAATCATTGTATTGAATTTTTGCTCTGAGCAGTTGAATCTGGACACCAACCCACCTCGTGATTCGCTGAAATTTTCCGTCGACAATGGCTGGCTAAGGTCATGTGTATGAGAACACGACCTTCGCCTGTCTATCCCTACTGATCATATGAACAGTGTACAATGTGGTCGAGAGAGGTCAAACCTTAAGGATGCACAATGTGACCTCCAATCTACATAAACTATAAAATGTCTCCTCTGGCATCCGAATGTGTCATCAAGGACATATTCTCGACATGAGATTGGTCGCTGTAGCTCTGTCCTTCGCTGGCACTGCGCTCTGTGCTACTTACTCTTTGCGTGACTCCGTCGTGGGCTCTGGCTTCTTGAGTAATTTCAATTTCGAAGCAATCGCAGACCCAACGCACGGTCGGGTGTATGACATCTTTTCTTGAATTCGCATTCTATCCTAACGTTGTGCTGTCTTCTAGAAACTATGTCGATTCAGCAACAGCTGCTAGCCAAAACCTCACATTTTCATCGTCTAACACTTTTATTCTTAGGGCTGATCACACAACTGTACTCAGTGCCAGCGGTCCAGGGAGGAATTCTGTGCGCATCAGATCAAATAAAGCGTACACGACACATGTAGCTGTGTAAGTTCTCTACAAGCTATGTTGCAATGATTTCTGTTGACCAATGTCTGACTGCTCTGTTCAGCTTCAATGTACGGCATATGCCTCAAGGTTGTGGGTACGTGTATCGTGACCAATCATGATTTAGCTAAATTTTCCAGTACATGGCCTGCAATGTGGGAGACTGACGAGGCCAATTGGCCTAATGGCGTAAGCAATTTGGTTGTCATTCTCGAACATGTGCTCACCCTTTTCCCCAGGGTGAAATCGACATCGTAGAAGGGGTCAACGACCAAGGGCCCAACACCATTACGCTTCATACGAGTCCAGGTACGGATTGCAAGGACTTTGAATACGCATATTTCTTCTAAGTTCTCACCACTAAAAGGTTGCACTATGCCTGCTTCGCGTGACCAAACAGGGTTACTTTTTCAATTGATGGTTATTCATCTTGAATTAAAGGCTTCTTTCTCAATCATAGAATTTCCCTTCAACTCGATTGCAACACCGCGGTCAATAGCAATGCAGGATGCGGTGTTCAAGCACCCACGGCGTTGAGCTATGGTCCCACTTTCAATAATAATGGGGGCGGTTGGTATGTAGTTTTTCGCTGAATCCGACGTGACTGCGGAGAGATAATTCGTGCCAGGTATGCCGTTGAAAGAGCTACCACATATATCAAAGTGTGGTTTTGGGCACGAAATGACGCTAGCGTTCCAACTGACATCGAGAACGGTGCTTCGTCAATCGATACCAGTAGCTGGGTATGTAATCTGAAATTCAGAGATCGTTATCCACGCTTCATGGATGTCTAGGGGACTCCGACCGCGTATTTCCCAAACACGAGCTGTGACATTGCATCCCACTTCGACGCAAATAACATCATCATCAATCTAACGTTCTGTGAGTATCTGCTCCGCTGGCCGAGACATGGACACTGATTTTTTGAATACTAGGTGGAGACTGGGCCGGAAATGTCTATAGTTCCTCAGGATGTCCTTCCACATGCGTCGGTCAGTAACCTGAAAACCCAATCTACGTGACATCTGACACCCTGTTCTAGACTATGTCAACAATAATCCATCGGCTTTTGCCAACGCCTATTTTGATTTTGCATCTCTCTTGATCTATACTTAGGGAACACTATTCCGATCCATGGGCATCCGTGCACATTATTAATAATTTGCGAACCGATCTTTCCACAATTTACGATTCCAAATTGCGCACATTCATGAATAAATCTTGCTTGTTTGTAGTCAATCTGAAAGAAAGGCTATAGGCTGCTGACAATGACTTACTGTTGTGTACAAACTCTAACTTGATCTGACAAAACTGTCAAAATGTCTCCGCATCCCTGTCATGTGTACAGTAGAATGAGATTGCACTTCTTATCGCGTGTTGAGGTTCTGCTTAGTTTCCATCCTGTGGGAGATAGAAAACCTTATCGCGCGTAATATTTCTACCTTCGATGTTCCGAGTCCACGGCTCTTGACCTCTGGTTCTGTATCAACATGGCTGCATTCCAGAACTACTTACTACTCTGTTTTGAGTCAGACTCCTTCCAGCGATCCATCGATCATCTCTAATCGATCGCGCCTGGCTTTATCCTCATTCAGCTTCTTTTCTCTCCGTGGGACTCCCTCCATCCCCTATGCATTGGCACCACAGCCTCATCCTGGTACATGTATACCGCCCGACATGGTTTCAACTGAGCCCTTTCCTACCAGACGTCCTATGATGACGGGTCGCTGAAGGAGCCGATTCCAGTAACTTGAGGTCTTTCCTACTGTGGTCGCTTTCTGTTGACTTCATCATTACTCTGTATTTATTTCAACTTGAAGCCAAGACGAGAGAATACATACCCACCTAACAATTTGGCAAATACTTGTTGAAGCACAGATGGTGATATAGAATTCCTCTTCTGTTTATCGCATATGCCCCCATAAAAAATGAAAGATTCTATTCAAATCAAATGAGTCATACAGTTTTTATGATAGACTTCAATCAGCGCCCGTAGTGGACCATCGTCATGGACAAACTCACGGTTGCATTGAACAGGATATGAATTGCCCAGAGTCACCACGGGATAGGACCACAGGAAGCATCACTTGCAATATTATGTTAAACAAATGTCGTGAGGACTCCTCGGAATAGATCTACATGACATCGCCTTGGTACGGAAGAAGCAGGCGTCCCTGAATCGGAGAAGATCGAAGACATGACAAATTTGAGTTGTGCTTAGATCTTCCACAAGCTCAACATATATACGGCAAGAGTGACGAACCTAGCTTCTTTTTCGTAATGCTTCCCAGTACTTGTTGGCTTTTCCAATACTTCGGGATGGGTATCTTCTAACTCCCTCTGTCACGCGAAGAAATTAATCGTTGCCGTCATGCATGGTGAATGGGCAACATGAAAATGTTCCGACCTCATCAATGTTGACCTAAGTGTTGTCCAATTATGGAACATCTCCAAGTTACTCAGCGGCAACAGGATGTGACCCTCGATCTCGTCCAAAGGTCGGTTGTAAATTCCGTCCCACGTGCTATGGATCTCGCCTAACAACTTTGGGTTAACTAACATGCATTTATGAGACCGTTGACGTGGGTTCTGGGTGGGATTAGCCTACCGAAATCCCCCCACTATGACTGCGCCGTTCTATGACAAAGTCGACAGCGCCTTCACCCGAAGCGTGAAAACCTCTAAGACCTTCCATCCCCAATTCGCATTCCCTGACGCAGATGTGGTCCTCCGCTCTACCGAGGGTACGCTGTACCGCATCCATTCATACACTCTACGTACCACATCAGGTCTTTTCGACACAATGTTCAGTTTGCCGCAACCACCAAGGTGCAAGACCGAGGCGCAGGACCGGAATCAATCAGACCCAACGATCGGAGACGGCGAGCTGGAAGAAATTCCTATATACGAATCGGATTTCGTGCTTGAACGACTCCTTCGACTTATATGTAGCATCCCAATTCCGTCGTGGGAGTCTTTCGATGACGTGGATCGTGTACTCACAGCAGCAGAGAAATGGGACACACCTGGACCCATTGCTAGTATTCGCATCGCCTTAACCTGTCCGCAGCTCCTCATTCATGATCCATTGCGGCTATACGTCCTCGCCAAACATTTTGATTGGAAGGAGGAGGCTGAGCTTGCAGCTACACAGACACTCAGATTGAATCTGCATGACCCGATACACGCCCCGACGCTGGCAAGATTGTCATCAAAAGATGTTTCATCGCTTCTGAATCTCCATCGAAGACGTCGTGACATGTTCAAGAGGCTGTTAGATAGCCCTGAGCGATTTGCAGCAGGAAACAGGTATGTGCTTGAGGCTATCTTCACACTCAATCCTGAGATCCTGCTAGTTCGCTGTATCACTGCACTTGCTGCGGTGTGACACAGCTAGATAACCACACTTGGAGAGAGTTTAAAAATGCCATGTTCGCAGAAATCGATAGGCGACCATTGGGGGACACGCTAGGTGTCACTGTTGGCCATTCAGCAGATTGGCCAGAAGCAAAAGCCTGCTGGGAGGCAAAATGCACGAAAGAGGGGTGCGGAGGGTTGAACTATGACCGCATTGCGACATTGAGGCAGATCAGAAACTGCATAGATGTGTTGCCCCGCGCAATTGAGGATTAACGTCGAATTATCGAGCACTTGTCTACTACCATAGATACAGCTCAGTCGTTGAACATGAACATTAACTGAGTTACACTTGAGTCTTCTTGATTAGACTATCTTGATTCGTTCGAAAATCAGTGTCGACATGGCCGTTCAGGTAGGGATTTCATCGATAAAAATGCGCCGACTTGCAAGTATGAGAACTCGAAGAATGTACGGCTCACCTGTGCGATATTGAAACTCGTCCCCTAGGACCTTTCCATGATTTTGCACAGCAAGACCTGATATCACAGCCTTTACTAGGACAGAGGCTAGGTTTCGTGTGGTTCGGCTAGAGCAGAGTAGCCCTTTGGGAGAGCTATACCAAATGTTTCCTGGGAAAAATGCAAATAATGGAAACTTTGATCCTCTACATACACAATAATCAGAGAGGGGGATAGCCAGTCGCAGGGGCAAAATGCGACAATCACATGCGAACACCGCAGCCTTACGTCCCAATTAAGTAGTCTAAATCCGGCCGATAAGTGTCCCCCATGCGTACTGAAATGCTTTGATTCTCCGCTCCTTCATCAAGTCATCAAGTGAGATATCGTCGAGGCTCATAGACCATGAATCTAATTAGTACCGACGCCTGGGTGAATTGGTCCCAATGGATATCAAGCTTCAAGTCATGAAAAGGCCACAAACTGACACTAAAATGTCAGTGTCACTAAGCCCTCGTCGAAGCTCACTCAAGTAAATTGGCTTGTAATCTCTAGTCTCTTGTGAAGCTCTGCTTATCAATCAGAGCCGTCATACAATCACTTACGCAAGCAGGGTCGGGAAGCACACGAATATCAGGGGGGGGCGAAAAAAGGTGTGCTTAAGAAGATCTCGTAGAGCCCGATCTTGCTCTTCGCCAACCATCGAGCTCACAAAGCACTTCGTAATCAGTGTGCAGACAGCCCCGTCCCCGCGGATTATGAAATTACCGCTGGAACTGATGATTCTCTCCTTCATCAGGGATTCGAGGAATTCTACCCGAAGAAACACTGTTACGCAATCGAATCCATGCCGGTTTCGCATCGAAGACTGGTCAGGCTTCAAGCTTCAAGTCTGGGTAGGGATAATAAGAATAGGTAAACAGAGGTGTCTCAATTTCAGTTTTGTTATGACCAAGCTCACCACCACTACCACCACAGTGAATCACTTTATCTCGTTCGCGCTTTCGTGAGATTGGAAATTAAAATATTTCTTTTAGAATGCACAGGTCTGGGGATACAGGTTATTATGACATAAATTTATAGCAGCCCCTTGGAGTGACAATGGTTTAGAAAAGCCCCCTTGAAAGCGGCAATACTTCCATCCAGATTCCATAACCTCGCCAAACGCTCATGTGCCGTTGCTGCAGCATCTAATGCCACAAGTAAATCCACATCCACCTTCACAACTGTGATAAGGAGCATTTCCGCAATGACTCAACGTAGAGGAAGATATTATGTGCTCATTTTAGTAGAGACTAAGCCTGGAAGCCTCTGACAAAGTTCTGAGATGATAAGATACTGATCGTGACCACGAGACATGAGATCGAAGTACTTAGGGTAGTGGCCAACGAACTTGGCGGGTTCTGTGTGAATTGAAGGTTCAGACTGACTAATCTTATTAATTCAGTTACACGTGCTAGGCTTAGCCTTCAACTATTGGCACTCTGTGTTGGGAGACATTCCACTAAGCCGCGCGGCTTAGTGGAATGTCTCCCAACATAAAGTAAACCCAACCCATCCAGTCGGTGGATACCCCCCTCTGTCCTGGAATCACCAGGGTCGGTAACTGTGCACTCATGATGTTTCTCCCAACCCATAATCAAATTTGGGCTCAAAGGCTTCATGCCAGGATATTGCCACTACTGGGGGT
>JAGGAV010016018.1:0-12313 GCA_017657295.1 Termitomyces sp. DKA64
ATGCCATAGTATTTTACATGATTTAACCAAAATTTTAGATACTTCCAATTCTTCATGCCAATGTCATCTTTCAAAAAGTATAAAACATTGGGACAGTTTTTTGAGCCACTGTAGCTTGACATGTTGCAGGCACTATTTAAGCAATGTTCAGTATCATGATGCTATGAGTCATGACATTTTCCTGCAGCCATATGTGGCTGACATTGGTGAAAAGGGTGAAGGGATGGATTGAAGGAAGGAGAGGAACTTAGAAAAAAGAATGCCTACCAGGTATGGTACTTGTTCTCCACCTTGCTCATACAATGTTCTACTCATGCCCAACCATCCACTAATGGTCCTAGAACCCCTGCATATCACTGAATATCAAGCTTGCCTCAATACTAGTCTATCCTGAAAACAAGTTTTCATGTTATGTGCATGCACAGATGCTCAGCATCCTTGTAGCACTGACATGACCTGCCTAGTGCCTGGGTTTTGCTCATCCAACATGGCCACAAGTAATGCACAATTTCTCCTATCACACAGTAAACTAGATGCAGTTTTTTTGTACTATCATAATCCATCATGTATAGTGAGAACACATTGAGACATGTGTTGTCTCCACTGAAAGTATATCTTTGTGATCTTCATGGCTAGAAGCTCACTATTTCTGGATATAACTGGTGTCTAATCATCCTTGAGCCTATAGATTAGCTATTCCTGAGAGGCAGGTCAGAGGATAATGATGGGATAGAGATGGGCATGTATATACTATAGATTGAGTCTTTGTAAGGGCAACTGCCAGGAGTGATGGCTAAATCACACAGTTAGCAGAGGGGAATCTGAAGTATATTAGAACAGTAATCAATGATACAACAGTAGCTAATCATCTAGCAGAGGGGAATCTGAAGAGAACAAGTCTAAGGATCCTCACTGCTTGGTGCGGCACATTAGCAGGTGGCAGAGGCTGTATAGGTGTCTGGAGTTAGCTGAAAGTGCTCCACAAGGGATCATGGTAAGTTCTGGGGGTTTCCCAAAAGGGAGAGCAACCTCCAGAGATCTCTGGGCATCTGGAGAACACCCTAGAGTTGTTAAATGAGCCTTGAGAAGTGGGAATGAGTTGAGGAGAGTTGACTTAGGTTGGGCACAGAGATCTGAACTGGAAGTCCCCTGACATCACCCCCCCTCTAGCATGCAGGATAGAAGAAGTTCCAGATCACCTGGTCTGCTGATGAGATGAGATAGATCCCTCAGATGGCTTGGAGTGCATCTGGGTGCTTCCAATGAAACTCCTTGACAAGTCTAGGCACATGCACATTCATCCAGGGTTCCCAGGAGATGTCCTTGATTCCATAGCCCTTCCACTTCACCTTGTACTGTAGCTGCCACCAGAATAGGCAACTATCTAAGATCTCCTCCACCTTGTACTTCTCATTGTCATTGACCACCACTGGGGGTGGCAGAGATGCTGGGCATTGCCCTGGGATAGGTCCACTAGTGCTGGTGTTAGTTTGACCACATTGAATACTGGGTGAAGCTGGCACATTCTGACAGGGAGTTGGAGTTGATAAGCTAGGGGTCCTACCTGTCATTTCACTGTGAAGGGCCCCAATAGTTGGTGCAAAAGCTTTTTTGACAGTCAAGTGGTCATAATATTGGAGGTGTCCAAGTAAACTCAATCTCCAGGCTGGTATTTGGGTGCCAGGGTCCTTCCACAGTCATAATATTGTGCCATGTCATCCTTTGCTTTTGCCAGAGCTGCCTGGGCTTCCTCCTGTGTGATCTTCATCTGATTCACAAACTTGTTCATGGCTTCATTCCCCAAAGATTGGGCCCAGGGTTCAAAGCCCATATGCAGATGACATCTGGTGTCCAGGAAGAAGGGTGAAACTTGAGTGGCTGCATGAACATGGTTATTGTACTGGAACTTGGCATTGGGGAGGAGTTTGTCTTAGTTGTCCTGGTGCTCATTGCAGAAGAGTGGGAGGTATTGCTTGAGATTGCTTGAGTTCCTGGTTCATGTGTTTGGTCTGGCCATCAGACTGTGGGTGGTAGGCAGCGGAGGTGTGAAGCTTCACATTAAGTAATCAGTAGAGCTCCCAGGTGAAGTCCACTACAAACTGTGGACCCCAGTTAAACATGTAGGCATTGGAGAGGCCATGGAGCTTCCAGATGTTCTTCTAGTATAGGTTAGCAGCCCCCATGGCAGAGCAAGTGGTGTGAGTAGGAACAATGTGTGCTCACTTGCCATAGAGGTCTACCACTACCATGATGGCATTATAACTGTGGGCATTGGAGAGCTCTACAATGAAATCCACTGAGGCAACACTCCATTGATTTGTGGGGACAGGTAGGGGGTGGAGCTGTCTGGAGGGGAGGCAATGCTGGGGCTTGGTCCAGAGGCAGAGATCACATGTACTAGTGTAGGACCCAATATACTGCAACATCTGAGGCCACTAACAGTTCTAGGACACTAGCTCTAATGTTTCCATTGGCCAGGGTGTCTTGCAATCCAGGAGTCACAGTGTTGCTCTACAATCCTCTGGTGTAGCTCCAAGTTGTTAGGCATGTAGATGTGGCCCCAGAAGGTCAGAAGTCTGTTGTAGAGGGCCCACTTGTCTGCACAGATGGACTTGGCACTGGTGATACATCTAGACTTGAGTGCCCAGGCTGCCTGGGCAACAAGTTCCTTCTGCAGACCCTCCCAGTTTCCATGCTAGATGTCCTGGAGGATCTCCATCTCCACTCCCTTGATGGCCAGACCTTCCATGGCTTGGATGGCAAACAACTCAGGTCCAAGGAACATGATGTTACTGCTGTCATCTCCTCTGGTGCTATGGTCTGCTCTCTGGAACAAGGCATCTGGCTTTCCCATACTCTGGCCTGGCTTTTGGTGCAGCAAGAAGTCAAAGTTGGCCAAGTAGAGAGACCACTGGGCCTGCTGGCAATTGAGCTTTTTGGCCATCCAGAAGTACTTGAAGTTCTTGTGATCTGTCCACACTGTGAACTTATGCTGTGCACCCTCCAGGAAATGCCACCACTCCTCAAAGGACCAGATGAGGGCCAACACCTCTTTGTCATGGATCTTGTAGTTGTACTCCACTGCATTTGGGCTCTTGGAGTAGAAGGCCACTGGGTGCCATTTCCTATCCTCCTGAGATTGTCATGACAGAACAGCTTTGGTGGCAAAGTTGGAGCTGTTGGCTTTCACCTAGAGGGGGAGAGTCATCATCTGGGAAGAGGAGGATGGGTCTGGAGGTGAAAGCACACTTGAGATTGTCAAAAGCCATCTGTTCCAGGGGCTGCCATCTCCAGGTGGCATCCTTGGTGGTGAGGTTAAACAGTGGTTGGGCATGATGGGAGAAATCCTGGATAAACCTCTAATAGAAGTTAGTGAAACCTAAGGCCTGCACTTCCTTCTTGTTCTTGAGCTCCAGCCACTCCATGACACCTGCCACCTACACCAGGTCCATTCCTATGGCTCCATGCAAGATGATTAACCCAAGGTACTTGATCCAGGTTTGCTCAAACTCACACTTCTCTAGTTTGAGATAGAGTTGGTGAAGGCAGAGACATTTCAAGACAATGTGCATGACCCAGCAGTGCTCCTCTAGCATTTTAGTATAAATGAGGATGTTGTCAAGGTATATGCACACTATGCCTTTGGCGATGAGGTCCTGGAAGATGTTATTCATCATCATCTGAAAGGTGGCAGGGCTGTTGGTGAGTCCAAAGAACATGACAAGGGGTTTGAACAATCCCTGGTTGGTCCAGAAGGCAGCCTTCCACTCATCTCCCTCCTGGATGCATATGTTGTTGTAGCCCCATTGGACATCCAATTTAGTGAAGTACTATGTGCCCCAGAGGTTATTGATGAGCTTGTAGATAAGAAGGAGGGGGTAGCAGTTCTTCACAGTCATGGCATTAAGAACTCAGTAGTCCTGGACCAGTTGGAGCAAGCTGTCCTTCTTCTTGATGAAGAAGACTGGAGAAGCCATCAGGGATTTAGAGGGGTGGATATGACCAGAGGCCAGTTTCTCCTGCAGGAAGGTTTTGACTGGTTCCAGGAAGCTTGGCTTGGGGTCTGGAGTGGTTGTTTGTATGTCTGGAGGGGAGTACTGAGGTTCTTTTGTCTTAAGGTCATCAATATTGAGAGAGGCAATTTCATTTTCTATTGACAGACAAGCAAACCTGTTGGTACCTGGTAGTGGAGGCATACATCTCATCTGTTGCTTGACTAAAAATCCTCCTCCAGGCCTGAGAGGGGGGCATAAGCATCACTCTCCTCTGGGGTCAACTCCAGTGCTGGCTCATCCAGTGAGGGATCTCCAATGGTGTCCTTTGCAGCCAACAGTTGCAGGAGGAGTTCCTCCTGCTTGGCTATAGAGAGATAACATAACTTGAGAGCCAATGGCAGTGTCACACAAAGTGCTCCAGTTTTCTGCATCTCTGGCACAGTAATAGCACAGGGCAGTGCTGTTGGGCAGCATCAATGTCCATGGGGATGCCTGGTAGCAAGGGTTGCAGTGCAGGGATGGCCAGAGTAAAGGCAGGTGCTGGGAGTATGGGAGCAGGGTACCAGAGAGTGGTGGCAGGAGTGGGGTGGGGAGTCAGGTGGGTACAGTGCTGCTCCAGTTGAATCTCCATGAGCTGCCACTGGTCCTGAACCACCTTAGACCAGGAGGCAATCCACTCATTGTCTGGACAGTTCTCAGCAATGTGTTCCAGTAATGCAGGGTGCAGGCCATCCCAGAATGTGAGGCACAGTTGGAGACTGTTGGGGTAGGCCACTTGCTTGACTAATGCCTAGAAGGAATCAATATACTTGTCCAGCATCCTCTTCCCTTGCCTATACTGCTCCTGGTTGCATAGTGCTAAAGCGGTGGTTTTGGCAGGGTCAATTGGAAAGAACTCTGCTTGGAAGTCCTTTTTAAAGGTGGCCCAATCTGCAAAACTTCTGACACCTCCAGGGCATCATAACACCTGCAGTGCATAGGTGGAGGCACATCCAGCCTTCATGTATGACAATAGCTAAGCTATTTTTGGAGTCAAAGGCATCTCTGCTGAGGTGTATGTAGGTGAGGCAGGACTGGAGGAAATGCTCTCTGCTGGAGCAACCACCATTATATGCATTTGGAAGCATGGGATGGGGGATGCATGCTTGGGGGTTTACCATAGCTGCTGGGGAAACTACTGAGGCTATCAGGGGTGGCTCCATGGCTGGGGGTGGCATGGAGGTAGAGGTCAGGCACTCTAGTAGTGCCTGAAGGGACTGGGAAATGAGCTTAGTGGTTTGGCAGAGGGTGGAGAATTCAGTCATGTGATAAGTGAGGGAAGATTGGGTCACTTTCATCTGGCCCTCTAGGTGTAGCAAGCAAGTCCAGGTCTTGTCCTGTAAGGCTGGGGCCTCTGAAGGAGTGTCTGGGTTGGCAAGTGTAAGGGCAACCTCTGGAGGCTGTGGCTAAGTCACACAACTGGCAGAGGGAGATCCAAAGTCTATTTAGTACTGTACAAGGGTCTATGGACATAACTACTCACCTGGCAGAGGGAGATCCAAAGAGAACAAGTCTAAGGAGCTCCCTGGCCAGATGTGATGCTTCAGGAAAATTTCTAACCCCAACCCAAAGGTTTAAACTCTGGGAATTGCCATAACTCCAGAGATTGTACTGAAAATGGAAATCTATCATAAATGGCCTCAATCTCCAGACTCATGGCACATGACCATGTGAAAATGTAGCCAAGAAATAGCTCCCAGTTGAAAGTACTTGTCACCAGAAAATGGGAGGGAAAGGGTGACAGGCAGGCTTGGAATAAAGGGAACAAACCAGAAGGTCCAATATGAACAGTCCCCTGACATCACCCCCCCCTCTAGCATGCAGCATGTTGACATATTGGGTAGAAAAAGTTGCAGACTGCCTGATCAACTGCTGAGATAGGGTAGAGGCCTCAGATTGCCTTTGGTGCATTGGTGTCAGGGGACTACCCATTCCAGCCTCTGCCTCTGTCTAACACTGACTCTCTTTGCCCAGTTCTGCTCCCCTGAGGCTTGTTTGACAGCTCCTGGGCATTGTACAGGCCCCCAGAGATCTCTGGAGATCCCTGGAACTCTCCATGATCTCTTGTTGAGCACTTTGGCTATCTCCAGTCACATACACAGCTGTTCCCATGCCTCCACTGCCTATTGATGTGCTGCACTGAGTGGAGGGGATCCTTAAACTTGTTCTCTTTGGATTCCCCTCTGCTAGGTGATTAGTTACTATTTTGTATCTTGTATCATCTATTACATCTTTAATATACTTTGGATTTCTCTCTGCTAGCTGCATGATTTAGCCACTGCTCCCAGAGGTTGCCCTTATAGCAGAACAAGTCTCTCATCCTGGTCTGGAAGCCCCTCATAGCCTGCATGGAATCTCTGAGCCCCTATCTGTTGCCTCCCCACCAGGCTTAAGCACCTGCAGAATTCTATGTCTCAGCTTGCCAATCCAGATACTCCCTCAGAGGCCCTGGCCCCTCAGGATGAGGTCTGGACTTGTCTGCTACACCTAGAAAACCAGGTACAATTGACCCAATCTTTCCTCACACATCACACAACTGAACTCTGCATCCTCCACCAAACCACTAAACTCATCTCTCAGTCCCTCCAGGCACTACTAGAGTGCCTGACACCTACATCCATGCCACCCCCAGCTGCAGAAATACCCCCAGTGGCTCCAGTAGCCCCCCAAGCATGTATTCCCCATCCTGCACTCCTGGATGCATACAACAGCAATTTGCTCCAGCAGAGAGTGTTTCCTCCAGTCCTGCCTCACCTAGATCCATCTCAGTAGGGATGCCTCTGACTCTGACATGCTGAAAATAGCCTGGGTTTTGTCATACATGAAGATGGGATGTGCCTCCACCTACATGTTATGGGTGTTTTGATGCCCTGGAGGTGTCAGGAGTTTTGCAGATTGGGCAGCCTTTGAAAAGGACTTCTGGGCAGAGTTCTTTCCAATTGACCCCACCAAAACTGCCACCTTAGCACTACATGACTGGGAACAGTATGGGCAAGGGAAATGGATGCTGGATGAGTATATTGACTCTTTCTGGGCATTAGTCAGTCAAGCAGCCTAACCTGACAGCCTCCAACTGTGCCTCACATTCCAGAATGGCTTGCACCCTGCACTACTGGAATGCATCAACAACCTTGCCAAGGGCCACCCAGATAATGAGCAGATTGCCTCCTGGTATAAGGTGGCCCAGGATCAGTGGCAGCTCATGGACATTTGATAGGAACTATGCCACATGCACCTGACTCACTGCCCTACCCCTGTCATCACCACTTTCTGGTACCCCATTCCTGCACTCCTGGCACCTGCCTCTGCTCTGGCCACCTCTGCCCCACAACTCTTGCTGTTGGATTTACCTGCACTGTGACTCTTACCACCAGGCATCCTTATGGATGTTGACACCATCCAACAGTACCACTCCACCCTGCTACTGTGCCAAAGATGCTAGAAACCCAGGCACTTTGTGCAGCACTGCCTATTGGGTCTTGAGGTACATTACCTCTCTATGGCAGAGTAGGAGGAGCTCCTCCTGCAGCTGTTGGTTGCAAAGGATGCTGCCAGAGATCCCTCATCAGACAAGCTGGCACTGGAGTTGGCCCCAGAGAAGAGCAGTGCTTGTGCCCCCCCCCCCCCCCCCCCCCCCCCCCCCCCCCCGCCCCCCCTGGCCCCCGCCCCCCAGCACCCCCGCGCCTCCGCGCCCCCGCAAACACCGCGCCCACTTCTTTCTTACAAGCAGTGGATGAGATGTGCACCTCCATTGCCAAGTACTAACCAGTTTGCTTGTCTGTCAATAGAAAATGAAATTGCTTCCCTTGATATTGATAACCCTAAGACAAAAGAACCCCAGTACTCCCTTCCAGATGTACAAATACCAACTCCAGACTCCAAGCCAAGCTCCCCAATGCCTATCAGGCCCTGTTCATGGCACCACACCTAGGAATGCAAATTGCCCCAGCAGTATGTGGTAGTTGCAAACCCCTCAGCAAACTCCTTGCACCTTAACATGGAGATTAAGACCACAGACACCCAGCAGGCCCACAGAGTCACTGCCTCCCTGGATAGTGGTGCCATGGAGTTGTTCCTGGACTCAGAGTTCATCAACATTACTGCCTGACCATGCAGCTGCTATCCCAGCCTATTCCAGTGTTCAATATTAATGGAATGTCCAATGAGGCTGGGGCCATCAACTCCATGGTCAATCTTGTCTTCCATTAGCAGAACCATGCAAAGCAGGCAATTTTTGCCATCACCAGCCTATGTAAACAGGACATAATCCTTGGATTTGCCTGGCTTTGGGAGCACAACCCCAAAGTAGACTGGGCCTGGGGCAAGGTGACTATGAGCTGATGCCCCAGGAGGTGCACCACCTGCACCACTGAGGTCAGGGAACAGTGCTGGGCCAAGGTTTGAGAGTGCATGGCCATCCAAGCTTGCCATGTGGGTCATCTTCCCTTCATAGATCTAGATCTTCTGGACCCCCCACCTTGGGCATTCCCTTATAGAGAGGCCCTCTATGAGGACAACTGAAGTGGTGGTGGGGCTCCAGAGGAGGATCTGTCAAAGGAGTTTTGTGACTCACATGATTTGGAGTCCCTGAACAAAGCAGTGGAGATTGGAGATTGGATATATGCCACTACCCTATGCCCCCTGCCCTCTATCATGGAGATCCAGGCCAGCTAGAGCACCTTTCAGCAGCTGGTCCAGGCATTTGTGGCAAACTCTGCACCCTGGGAGCTCTGGGACATTGTACCTCCATATCTCCACATGTTCAAGGATGTGTTCTCCAAGGCCTCTTTCAACTTGCTTCTAGAGCACAAGCAGTGGGACCATGCCATCAAATTAATGCTGGACTCCAAGCCTGCAAGCTGTAAGGTCTACTCACTGGTATTGAAAGAGCAAGACAAACTTGATGCCTTCCTGCAGGAGAACCTAGCCTCTAGTCACATTCACCCCTCCAAATCCCTAATGGCTTCTCCAGTCTTCTTCATCAAGAAGAAGGATGGCTTCCTCCAACTGGTCCAGAGTTACCAGGTGCTTAATGCCATGATGGTGAAGAACTGCTACCCCCTCCCCCTCATCTCCAAGCTCATCAATAATCTTCAGGGTGTGCAGTACTTCACCAAATTGGATGTCTAGTGAGGCTACAACAATATATGGATCTAGGAGGGAGACAAGTGGAAGGCCACCTTTTGGACCAACTGGGGATTATTTGAACCTCTTGTCATGTTCTTTGGACTCACCAACAGCCCTGCCACCTTCCAGACAATGATGAACAACATCTTTCAGGACCTGATAGCTGAAGGTGTAGTGTGCATATACCTTGACAACATCCTCATTTACACTAAAATGCTAGAGGAGCACTGCCAGGTCATGCACATTATCTTGGAATGCCTCTGCCTTCACCAGCCCTACCTCAAACCAGAGAAGTGTGAGTTTGAGCAAATCTGAATTGAGTACCTCAGGTTGATCATCTTGCACAGAGCCATGGAGATGGACCCAGTGAAGGTGGCAGGTGTCATGGAGTGGCTGGAGCCCAAGAACAAGAAGGAAGTGCAGGCCTTCCTAGGTTTCACTGACTTCTACCAGAGGTTCATCCAGGATTTCTCCCATCATGCCCAACCACTGTTTGACCTCACCACCAAGGATGCCACCTGGAGATGGCAGCCCCCAGAACAGATGACTTTTGACAATCTCAAGTGTGCCATCACCTCCAGACCTATCCTCCTTTTCCCAGATGATAACTCCCCCTTCCAGGTGGAAGCTGATAGCTCCAACTTTGCCATCAGAGCTGTTCTGTTGCAACAATCCTGGGAGGATGGAAGGTGGCACCTGGTGGCCTTCTACTCAAAGAGTCTGAATGCAGTTGAGTGCAACTACAAAATACATGACAAGGAGATGCTGGCCATTATCTGGTCCTTTGAGGAGTGGCAGCATTTCCTGGAGGGTGCACAGCATAAGTTTGAAGTATGGATGGATCACAAGAACCTCAAGTACTTCCAGATGGCCAAGAAGCTCAATTGCCAACATTCCTGGTGGTCCCTCTATTTAGCCAACTTCAACTTCTTGCTGCACCACAATCCAGGCCCAGATGCCCTGTCCCAGAGAGCAGACTACAGCACTGGGGGAGATGACAACAGTAACATTGTGCTCCTCTGACCTGACTTGTTTGTGATCCAAGCCATGGAAGGCCTAGCTGTTGAGGGGACAGAGATGGAGATCCTTCAGAACATTAGGCAGGGGAACTAGGATAGTCTGCAGGAGGAACTTGTTGCTCAGGCAGCCAGGGCACTCAAGTCTGGACATATCACCAGCAACAAATCAGTCCATGTGGATGAATGGGCCCTCTGCAATGGACTCCTGACCTTCCAGGATTGTATTTACATGCCCAATGACCTGGAGCTCTGCTGGAGGATTGTAGAGCAACACCACAACTCCTGGATTGCAGGATACCCTGGCTGGTGGAAAATGCTAGAGCTGGTGTCCCAGAACTACTGGTGGCCCCAGATGTCCCAGTATATTGGATCCTACACTAGTACATGCAATCTCTGTCTCTGAACCGAACCCCAACACCACCTCCCTTCTGGCCAGCTGCACCCCCTGCTTATCCCATGAAGCAATGGAGCATTGCCTCAGTGGACTTCATTGTAGAACTCCCTGATGCCCACAGTTACAATGCCATCAGGTTATGATGCCATCATGGTAGTGGTGGACCTCTGTGGCAAGCAAGCACATTTCATCCCTACTCACACCACTTGCTCTGCCATGGGCACTGCTAACCTGTACTGGAAGAACATCTGAAAGTTGCATGGCCTCTCCAATGCCTATGTATCTGACCAGGGTCCACAATTCATGGTAAACTTCACCCAGGAGCTCTACCAACTACTCAACATGAAGCTTCATACCTCCACTGCCTACCACCTGCAGTCTAATGGCTAAACCAAACATGTGAACCAGGAGCTTGAACAATACCTCCATCTTTCTGCAATGAGTGCCAGGATGACTGGGACAAACTCCTCACCAATTCTGAGTTCCAGTATAACAACCACATTCATATAACCACCCAGTTTTCACCCTTCTTCCTGGACACTAGACATCACCCACAGATGGGCTTTGAACCCTGGGCCTGACCTTTGGAGAACAAAGCCGTGAATGAGTTTGTGGACCAGATGAAGATTGCACAGGAGGAAGCCCAGGCAGCACTGGCAAAGGTGAAGGATGACATGGCATGGTACTATAACAATGGAAGGACTCCAGCACCCAAGTACAGGCCCAGAGACTGAGTCTACCTAGATGCCTCTGATATTACAACCACCTGGCTGTCAAAGAAGCTCTCACACCAACAATTAGGACCCTTTACAGTAGAACAGCAGGTAGGGCCCCTAGCTTATCAACTCTGGCTCCCTGCAGGAATGCATCAGCTCCATCTGGTCTTCAATGTGGTCAAACTGACTCCAGCCCCAGCAGACCCTATCCTGGAACAATGCCCAGCACCTCTGCCTCTGGTGGTGGTCAACAACAGCAAAGAGTATGAGGTGGAGGAGATCCTGGACAGTCATTTGTTCTGGCAGGGACTACCATACAAGATGAAGTAGAAAGGCTACAGAATCAAGGACATCTCCTGGAAACCCCAGGAAAATGTGCATGTGCCCAGGCTGGTCAGGGAGTTCCACTGATGACACCTGGATGTGCCCTGAGCCATCTGGGGAATCTATCCCCTCCAACCAGTGGACCAGGTGATCTAGAACTTTTTCTACCCCATGTGTTGAGATGCCACAGCTAGAGGGGGGGTGATGTCAGGGGACTACCCCTTCTGACCTCCACTCCTGTCCAACACTGACTCTCTTTGCCTGGTTCTGCTCCTCTGAGGCTTGTTTGACAGCTCCTAAGCATTGTACAGGTCCCTGGAGATCTCTGGAAATCTCCATGATCTCTTGTTGAGCACTTCAGCTATCTCTGGTCACTTACACAGCCATTCCCATGCCTCTGCCACCTGTTGATGCACTACACCAGACAGAGGGGATCCTTAGACTTGTTTTCTTCAGATTCCCCTCTGCTAGGTGATTAGTTACTATTTTGTATTGTTTATTATATCTCTAATATACTCTGAATTTCCCTCTGCTAGCTGCGTGATTTAGCTGCTGCTTCCAGAGGTTGCCCTTACAATTGGGGTGCCTGCAGTAAAAGTTCCAAACCAGCACTGGTGCACATACACTGGCCTGTGGTTCCCAAGAGATGTCCTTGATGCCATACTCCTTCCACTTCACCTTGAACTGTAGCTTTCCCTG
>JAGGAV010016019.1:0-12283 GCA_017657295.1 Termitomyces sp. DKA64
TGGTCCACTAGCCTACCGGCTCAAGCTACTCTTGGGAATGCGCCAGCTCCACCCTGTCTTCAATGTAGTGAAGCTCATCCCAGCCCCAGAGGATCCAATCCCAGGCTGCCATCCACAACCTCCACCGCCACCTGTCTTGGTCAACAACGAGGAGCAATATGAGGTAGAGTGGATATTAGACAGCCAGCTGTTCAGATGCAAGCTGCAGTTCAAAGTAAAGTGGAAAGGCTATGAGATTGAGGACATTTCCTGGGAACCACAGGAGCAAGGCTTCTATGATGCCTTGCTTGACCATGCTTAGAACATGGCAGTCTTCCCTGATGAATTCACTATTTGTGAGTGATTCTTGGAGGGGATACCCTCCAATATGCTGGTGGTATTAATACATGATGACAGACTTGCTCCTGAGGTGAACACCATTGAGGAGTTTGTGTCTAAGGCTAAGGCCTATTGAACTAGCATGGGAATGACTGTACAGATAACTGGAGCTAACCCTAACCTTAGGAAGGTGCTCAATGAGGAAGTATGGAAAGTTCTGGAATCTGGAAAAGGAGAATGACTCTCAGAGATCTCCAGGTATCTGGACAGCATCCTGGAGGTGTTGAACAAGCCTTAGGGAGGGGAGTGGGTCAAGGAGAGTTGGCATAGGTCAGGCACAGAGGTTGGAAATGAAAGTCCTCTGACATCACCCCCCCTCTAGCATGCAGCATCTTGACATGCAGGGTAGAAGAAGTTCTGGATTGCCTGGTCAGCTGGTGAGATGGAATAAATTCCCTAGATGGCTTAGGGTGCATCTGGGTGCCTCTGGGGGAACTCTCTGACAAGTTCTGGCATGTGCACATTCAGATGTCCTTAATTCCATAGCCCTTTCACTTCACCTGGTATTGTAACTGCCACTAAAATAGATGGCTATCCAGTATCTCTTCCACCTTGTACTCCTTATTGTTGTTGACCACCACTGGATGTGGTGGGAGTGCTGGGCATCACCCTGGAATATGGTTCTCTGAGGCCAATGCTAGCTTGACCACATTGAATACCAGATGAAGCTGGCACATTCCTGTGGGGAGCTGAAGTTGGTAGGCTAGGGGCCCTATCCATTCTACCATGAAGGGTCCCAATAAATAGTGTGAAAGCTTTTTTGACAGTCAGGTGGTTATAATATTGAAGGCATCCAAGTAGACTCAATCTCTGGGCTTGTAAGGGCAAGCTCTAGGAGCAACAGCTAAATCATGCAGCTAGAGGAGGGGAATCCAAAGTGTATTGGATATGTAATAAATAATACAAATAGTAGACTAATCACCTAGCAGAGGGGTATCCAAAGAGAACAAGTCTAAGGATCTCCTCTGCTTGGTGCAGCACATCAGGGGGTGGTGCAGGCATGGGAACAACTGTGTAGGTGACCAGAGTTAGCCAAGGTATGCAACAATGGATCACAGGAAGTTCCAGGGGTCTCTGGAGATTTCCAGAGACCTGTAGAACATCCTGGAGTTGTCAAATGAGCCTCAGGAAAGTGGAAATGGGTGAGGATAGTTGGTGTTAGACAGGGGCAGAGGTCAGAAAGGGTAGTCCCCTGACATCACCCCCCCTCTAGCATATAGTGTCTCAACATGCAGGGTAGAAAAAGCTCTGGATCACCTGGTCTGCTAGGGGGAGGAGATATATTGCTCTGACAGCTCATGGCATGTCCAGATGTTGTTGGTGAAACTCCCTGACTAGTCTGGGCATGTGCACATTCTCCTGGGGTTCCCAGAAAATATTCTTGATTTCATAGCCTTTCCACTTCACCTTGTACTGTAGTCCCCACCAGAATAGATGGCTGTCCATGATCTCTTCCACCTCATACTCCTTGCTGTTGTTGACCACCACCAGAGGAGGCAGAGGTGCCAGGCATCATCTCAAGATAGAGTCCACTGGGGCCAGAGTCAGTTTGACCATGTTGAAGACTGGATGGAGCTGGCACATTCCTGCAGGGAGCCAGAGTTAATAAGCTAGGGGTCCTACCTGCTGTTCTACCATAAAGGGTACTAATTGCTGGTATGAGAGCTTCTTTGATGGCTGGGTGGTCATAATATTGGAGGCATCTAGGTAGACTTTGTCTCCAGGCTTATACTGGGGTGCCAGAGTCCTTCTGCAGTTGTAGTACCATGCCATGTTGTCCTTCACCATGGGCAGTGCTGCCCAGGCTTCCTCCTGCACAATCTTCATCCAGCCCATGAACTTGTTTACAGCCTCATTCTCCAAAGGTCAGGCCCAGGGTTCAAAGCCCATACACAGGTGACATCTGGTGTCTAGGAAGAAGGGTGAAAACTGGGTGGCCACATGAACATGGTTGTTATATTGGAACTTATGAACTTGTTTACAGCCTCATTCTCTGAAGGTCAGGCCCAGAGTTCAAAGCCCATGGACAGGTGATGTCCAGTGTCTTTCCAACCTCCACCCCTGTCTGACACTGACTCTCTTTGCCCATTTCTGCTTCTCTGAGGCCCATTCAATGACTCTGGGGCATTCTACATGTCTCTGGAGATCTCTGGAGACCCCTGAAACTTTCCATGATCCATTGTTGCATACTTCAGCTAACTTCAGTCACTTACATAGTTGTTCCCACACCTCTGCCACCCCCTGATGCACCACACCAAGCAGAGGAGATCCTTAGACTTGTTCTCCTTGGATACCCCTCTGCTAGGTGATTACTCTACTATTTGTATTATCTATTACATATCTAATACACTTTGGATTCCCCTCTGCTAGCTGTATAATTTAGCCATCACTCCCAGAGGTCACCCTTACAGCAGAACAAGTCTCTTATCCTGGTCTGAAAGCCCCTCATAGCCTACATAGAATCTCTGAGCCACTATCTGTTACCTCCTCATCAGGCTTAAGCATCTGTGGAATTCTATGTCTCAGCCAGCCAATCCAGATACTCCCTTGGAGGCTTCAGCCCCATAGGATGAGGCCTGGACTTGCCTGCTACACCTTGAGAATCAGGTGCAATTGACCCATTCCTCCCTCATACACTACATGACCAAACTCTCCACCCTCTGCCAAACTACTGAACTCATCTCCCAGTCCCTCCAGGCACTCCTAGAGCACCTGACCCCTACTTCCATGCCACCCCTGGCTGTGGAAACACCCCCAGTGGCTCCTGTCACCTTTCCAGTGGCTCTAGTAGCCCCTCAAGCATGTATTCCCTGTCCTGCACTCCCAGATACATATGATGGCAACCATTCTGGCAGAGAGCATTTTGTCCAGTACTGCCTCACATACATCTATCTCAGTAGGGATGCTTTCAACTCCAATGCACTGAAAATAGCCTGGGTCTTGTCATACATGAAGATGGAGTGTGCCTCTGCCTATGTGCCATGGGTGTATCAATGCCCTGGAGGTGTTGGGAGTTTTGCAGATTGGGCAGCCTTCAAAAAGAACTTCCAGGCAGGGTTCTTTCTAATTGACTCTGCAAAAGCTGTGGCCTTAGCACTATATGACTGGAAGCAGTATGGGCAGAGGAAATGGATGCTGGACAAGTATATTGACTCCTTCCAGGCACTAGCCAAGCAAGCAGCCTACTCCAATGGCCTTCAACTGTGCCTCACATTGTGGGATGGCTTGCACCCCATGCTACTAAAATGCATTGACAACCTTGCTAAGGGCTGCCCAGACAATGTGCAGATTGCTTCCTGGTATAAAGTGGCCCAGCATCAGTGGCAGCTCATAGAGATTCAACAGAAGCTATGTTGTATGCACCCAACTCACTGCCCTGCCCTCATCTCCACTCTCCACTACTCTGCCCCTGTTCTCCTGGCACTGGCCTCTGCTCCAGCCAGCTCTGCCTCATGACTCTTATCACCAGGCATCTCCATGGATGTCAATGCCACCCAACAGTGCTGTGTCATGCCGCTGCTCTGGAGATGCCAGAAACCCAGGCACTTCACATAGCACTGCCCATTGGGTCTTGAGATACATTACTTCTCCATGGCAGAGCAGGAGAAGCTTCTTCTGCAGCTGCTGGCTGCAAAGAACATGGCTGGAGACCCTTCACCAGATGAGCTGGCACTGGAGTTGACCCCAGAGGAGAGCAGCACTTGTGCCCCCCTCCCAGGTCTGGAGGAGAATTTTTAGTCAAGCAGCAGATGGGATGTATGCCTCCATTGCCAAGTACTAACTGGTTCACATATCTGTTAGTAGAAAATGAAATTGCTTCCATTGATATTGATGACTCTAAGACAACAGAACCTTAGTACTCCCCTCCAAACATATAAACACTAAGTTCAGACTCCAAGTCAGGCCCACGTATGGTGGACAGACCTCATCTGAGCTGCCCCACATGGGAATGCTGACTGCCCTGGCAGTATGTGGTAGCTGCAAAGTCCTCGGCAAATTCCCTGTGCCTTGACATGGAAATTGAGACCATGGCTACCCAGCGGGCCTGCAGAGTTGCTGCCCTCCTAGATAGTGGTGCCACAGGGTTGTTCCTAGACTTGGAGTTTGTCCAGCACTACTGCCTAACCACACAGCTGCTGTTCCAGCCCATTCCAGTATTCAACATTGACAGAATGCCCAATAAGGCTGGGGCCATCAACTTCATGGTTGACCTCATCCTCTGATACCAGAACCATGCAGAGCAGGCCGTATTTGCCATTACCAGCCTAGGTAAGCAGGACATGATCCTTGGATTCACCTGGCTTCAGGAGCACAACTCCGAAGTAGACTGGGCCTGCGGTAAGGTGACTAGGAGCTGATATCCCCAGAGGTGCACCACCTGCACCACTGAGGTCAGGGAACAGTGCCAGGCTGCAGTTCAAGAGTGTGTGGCCATTTGGGCTTGCTGAGCAGGCCATCTCCCCTCTGCAGATATGGATCTTCTGGACTCCCCACCCTTGGTGTTCCCTCATAGAAAGGCCCTCTTGAGGACAACCAGAGTGGTGGCAGGGCTCCAGAGGAGGATCTGTTAGGGGAGTTCTGTGGCTCATGTGACCTGAAGTCCCTGGACAAAGGAGTGGAGATTGGAGATTGAATATATGTCACCACCCTACACTCCCTGCCCTCTTTCATGGACATGGAGATTCAGGCTGGCCAGACCACCTCTCAGTGGCTGATTCAGGCTTTTGCAGCCAAATGCACACCCTGGGAGCTCTGAGACATTGTAACTCCATATCTCCATGCATTCAAGGATGTGTTCTTCAAGGCCTTGTTTGACCTGCTTCTGAAGCACAAACAGTGGAACCATGCCATTGAATTAATACCAGATTCTAAGCCTGCTAGCTGTAAGGTCTACCCACTGGTGCTAAAAAATGCTGGCCATCATCTGATCCTTTGAGGAATGGCAGCATTTCCTGAAGGGCACATGGCATAAGTTTGAAGTCTGGATGAATCACAAGAACCTTGAGTATTTTCAGATGGCCAAGAAGCTTAATTACTGACAGGCTGAGTGGTCTCTCTATTTAGCCAACTTTGACTTCTCACTGCACCATAAACCAGGCCAGAGCATGGGGAAGCTGGATACCCTGTCCTGGAGAGCAGACTACAGTATCAGGGAAGATGACAACAGTAGCATTGTGCTCCTCTAGCCTAAGTTGTTTGCAATCTGAGCCATGGAGGGCCTAGCTGTCAATGGGGAAGAGGTGGAGATCCTCCAGGACATCCAGTGGGGCAATTGAGACAGTCTGCAGGAGGAACTGCTTGCTCAGGCAGCCCAGACACTTGAGTCTGGATGCACCACTGGCATCAAGTCAGTCCATGCAGACAAATGGGCCCTCAGCAATGGACTTCTGACCTTCCAGGACCATATCCACATGCCCAATGACCTGGAGCTCTGCTGGAGGATTGTAGAGTAACACCATGACTCCTGGATTGCAGGACACCCTGGCCAGTCAAAGATGCTAGAGCTGGTGTCCTGGAACTACTGGTGGCCCCAAATGTCCTAGTATATTGGATCCTACACTAGTATATGCAATCTCTGTCTCCAGACTAAGCCCCAATGCCACCTTTTCTCTGGCTAGCTGCACCCCCTGCCTATTCCCATGGAGCAATGGAGCATTGCCTCAGTAGACTTCATTGTAGAATTCCCCAATGCCCATGGCTATGATGCCATCATGGTAGTGGTGGACCTCTATGGCAAGCAAGCACATTTCATCCCCACTCACACCACTTGCTCCACCATGGGTGCTGCCAACCTGTACCAGAAGGACATCTGGAAGTTGCATGGCCTCTCCAATGCCTATGTATCCAACTGGGGCTCACAATTTGTGGTGGACTTCACTCAGGAGCTCTACCAACTACTCAACATGAAGCTGCACACCTCCACTGCCTATCACCTGCAGTTCAATGGCCATACCAAGCATGTAAACTAGAAGCTCAAACAATACCTCTGCCTCTTCTGCAACAAGCACCAGGATGACTGAGATGAGCTCCTCCCCAATGCTGAGTTCCAGTACAACAACCATGTTCATGCAGCCACCCAGTATTCACCCTTCTTCCTGGACACTGGACATCACCCACACATGGGCTTTGAACCCTGGGCCTGACCTTCAGAGAATGAGGTGGTGAATGAGTTTGTAGACTGGATGAAGATTGTGCAGGATGAGGCATTGGCAGTGCTGGCAAAGACAAAGGACAACATGGCATGGTACTATGACCATGGAAGGACCCTGGCACCCTGATACAAGCCCAGAGATTGAGTCTACCTAGATGCCTCCAATATTATGACCACCCAGCTGTTGAAGAAGCTTTTGCATCAGCAATTAGGACCCTTCATGGTAGAACAACAGGTAGGGCCCCTAGCTTATCAACTCCAGCTCCCCACAGGAATGCACCAGCTCCATCTGGTCTTCAATGTGGTCAAACTGACTCCAGCCCAAGTAAACCCTATACCAGAACAATGCCCGATGTCTCTGTCCCCTCCAGTGGTGGTTAACAACAGCAAGGAGTATGAGGTTGAAGAGATCCTGGACAGCTGTCTATTCCAGTGGGGACTACAATACAAGGTGAAGTGGAAAGGTTATGGAATTGAGGATATTTCCTGGGAACTCTAGAAGAATGTGCATGCACCTGGACTAGTCAGGGAGTTTTACCATTGACATCCAGACATGCTGCAAGCTATCAGAGGGATAAGAACTTTTTCTACCCCACACATCAAGATGCTGCATGCTAAAGGGGGGGTGATGTCAGGGGACTACCCTTTCTGACCTCCACCCCTGTCTGACACCAACTCTCCTCACCTATTTCCACTTCCCCAAGGCTCATTTGATGACTCTGGAGTGTTCTACAGGTCTCTGGGGATCTTCAGAGACTCCCAGAACTTTCTATGATCCATTGTTGCATACTTTGGCTATGTCAGGTTTTGCTGACCTGGGGGCTCAGCTACATTGGGCAAGTCCCTTACTAGGCAGACACAACATCTACACTCATGATCCCTGGCTCTGGTGAACTTCCAAAAGAGTGAAACAGGGTAGGTGATGATGATAGCAGTGGTCTGGGGAGGTCTAGGATGCTCTGGTAGGTTATATGGAGGAGCAGAGTGATGGGTGAGCATGGTATGGAGCTCTGGAGTGGTTAACAAGAACTCAGTGGGTCCGAGTTATGAGTATGAGGAGTTTTAAAGATTCCAGGCAGAAGGGGCTTCAACAGGAAATAGGCATGGCTGTGGAGTTAACCAGGGAAGTTGAGATGAGGCAAGAAATAGAAGGAAATGAGACAAGACAAGACTTAGAAAACAGATGAGAGACTGGAGATGGAAATGGAGACTGATAAGATCAAGATTGATAAGATTGAGATAGAGGCAATCAGAAACAATAAGATTCAATGAGACAATATGGAACAAGAAGATGGAGATATGAGAGATGTAACAAACACAAGAATGTAGGTAATATCAAGACTACTCTAACTATTGCTGCTCTATGGCTTAAGTACCTACAGGGGAAACTCCTCTGGGGCCACAGGTCTGAGGTTGGATTGTGCAGGTGGGTCTTGGGTACAGTTGTTTGGGGCATCCCAAGACTGGCTAGCTGGGTGTTGGTATTGTCTTGATATGTAACTGTGATGCATGCCAGGGGAGGGTGGAGTTAGCTGGACACTGAGGGGAGATCAGGGAGATCATGGGAAATACTAGAGAAGCATTGGGGGTTTCTGTAGAGGCATTGAGAGTTACCAGAGCAGGCATTGAGGGTGGGGGAGTGTTGTAGGGGTTGAGGAATGAGGGGGGATGCATTTTGGGCCTGCTGGGCTGGCTTGGGGGAGGTTTGAGGTGGGGCAGAGGTTTAGGGATGGGTTATGATAGGCTAGCTCTGATCATCTACACAGTTGTTCCCATGCCTCCACCACTCCCTGATGCACTGCACCAAGCAGAGGAGATCCTTAGACTTATTCCCATTAGATTCCCCTCTGCTAGGTCATTAGTCTACTATTTGTATTATCTATTACATATCTAATACACTTTATGATTTAGCTGTTGCTCCTGGTTATACTGTCAGACTGTGGGTGGTAGGCAGTGGAGGTGTGCAGCTTCACATTGAGTAGTTGGTAGAGCTCCTGAGTGAAGTCTGCTACAAATTGTGGGCCCCAGTCAGATACATAGACATTGGAGAGGCCATGCAACTTCCAGACATTCTTCTGGTACAGGTTGGTGGCACCCATGGCAGAGCAAGTGGTGTGAGTGGAAATGAAGTGTGCTTGCTTGCCATAGAGGTCCACCACTACCATGATGGCATTGTAGCCATAGGTGTCAGGGAGTTCTATAATGAACTCTACCAAGGTGACACTCCATGGTTTTGCTGAAATAGGCAGGGGGTGCTGCTGGCTGGAGGGAAGGCAGCATTGGGGCTTGGTCTGAAGACAGAGATTGCATGTACTAGTGTAGGACCCAATATACTAGGATATCTGGGGCCACCAGTAGTTCTGAGACACCAGCTCTAGCATTTTCCACCTGCTAGGATGTCCTACAATCTGGGAATTGTGGTGTTGCTCTACAATTCTCCAGCAGAGCTCTGGGTTGTTGGGCATGTAGATACAATCACAGAAGGTCAGGAGTCCATTGCAGATGGCCCATTCATCCATACAGACTGATTTGACACCAGTGGTGCATCTGGACTTGAGCACACTGGCCACCTGAGCAACCAGTTCCTCCTGCAGACCATCCTGGTTGCCTGCCAGATATTCTGGAAGATCTCTACCTTTGCCCTCTCAATGGCTAGGCCTTCTATGGCTCAGATGGCAAACAACTCAGGCTGCAGGAGCATGATGTCACTGTTGTCATCTTCCCTGGTGCCATGGTCTGCCCTCCAGAACAGGGTGTCTGGCTTCCCCATGTTCCAGCCTGGCTTGTGGTTTAGTGAGAAGTCAAAGTTGGGCAAGGTAGAGGGACCACTGTGCCTGTCAGCAATTAAGCTTCTTAGCCATCTGGAAATACTCAAGGTTCTTGGCTGAATGCCCTCCAGGAAATGTTGCCATTCCTCAAAGGACTGGATAATGGCTAGCATCTCCTTATCATGGATTTCATAGTTGCATTTGACCATGTTCAGACTGTTTGAACAAAAGGCCACCAGATGCCACTTTCTGTCCTCCTGGAATTGTTGTGACAGAACAGTTTTGGTGGCAAGGTCAGAGCTGTTGGCTTCTACCTGGAAGGGGGCATTGTCATCCAGAAAAAGGAGGACAGGTCCAGAGGTGATGGCATGCTTGAGATTGTCAAAAGCCATCTGCTCCAGAGACTGCCATCTCCAGGCAGCATCCTTAGCAGTGAGGTCAAACAATAGTCAGGCATGATGGGAGAAATCCTGGATAAACCTCCAGTAGACATTGGTGAACCCTAAGAAGGCCTGCACTTCCTTCTTATTCTTGGGCTCTGGCCACTCTGCCACACCTGCCACTTTCACCAGATTCATCTCCATGGCTTTGTGTTAGATAATCAACCCAAGATACTCAATCCAGGTTTGCTCAAACTCACACTTCTCTAGTTTGAGGTAGAGCTGGTGGAGGCAGAGGTGTTCCAAAATGATGCATGTGACCCAGCAATGCTTCTCTAATGTTTTAGTGTAAATGAGGATGTTGTTGAGGTATATGCACACTATGCCCTCTGCTATCAGGTTCCAGAAGATGTCATTCATCATCATCTGAAAGGTGGTGGGGCTGTTGGTGAGTCCAAAGAACATGACAAGAGGTTTGAACAATCTCTAGTTGGTCTAGAAGGCAGCCTTCCACTCATCTCCCTCCTGTATCCATACATTGTTGTAGCCCCACCAGACATCCAATTTGGTGTAGTACCATGCACCCCAGAGATTGTTGATGAGCTTGGAGATGAGAGGGAGGGGGTAGCAGTTCTTCACCATCATGGCATTAAGCACCTGGTAGTCCCAGACCAGTCAGAGGGAGCTGTCCTTCTTCTTGATGAAGAAGACCAGAGAGGCCATTGGGGATTTGGAGGGGTGAATGCGACCAGAGGCTAAATTCTCCTGCAGGAAGGCATTGAGTTCATCTTGCTCCTTTGGTGCCAGTGGATAGACCTTACAGCTAGTGGGCTTGGAGTCTGGTATTAATTCAATGGTGTGGTCTCACTGTTTGCACTCTGGAAGCAAGTTGAACAAGGCCTTGGAGAACACATCCTTGAATACATGAAGATATGAAGATATGATGTCCTGGAGCTCCCAGGGCATGCAGTTAGCCATGAAAGCCTGGATCAGCTGCTGAGAGGTGGTCTGGCTGGCCTGAATCTCTGAAATAGAGGGTGGGGAGCATAGGGTGATGATGTATATCCAATCTCCAGTCTCCACTGCTTTGTCCAGGGACTCCAAGTCACATGAGCTGCAAAACTCCCCTAGCAGATCCTCCTCCAGGGCCCCACCACCACTCTGGTTGTCCTCATAGAGGGCCTCTCCACAAGGGAATGCCAAGGGCAGGAGGTCCAGAAGATCCAGATCTGCAAAGGGGAGATGGCCTATGTGGCAAGTCCAAATGGCTGTGCACTCTTGACCACAGCCCAACACTGTTCCCTGACCTTAGTGGTGCAGATGGTGCACCTCTAAGGGCATTGGCACATGGTCACCTTGCCCTAGGCCCAGTCTACTGTGGGGTTGTACTCCTGAAGCTAGGTAAATCCAAAGATCATGTCTTGCTTACCTAGGCTGGTGACAGCAAAAATGGCCCACTCTGCATAGTTTTGGTAGCAGAGGATGAGGTTGACTATGGAGTTGATGGCCCTGCCATTGTTGGGTGTTCTGTTGATATTGAACACCAGAATAGGCTGGGACAGCAACTGTGCAGTCAGGCAGTGGCACTTGACAAACTCTGGATCTAGGAATAACCCCATGGCACCACTATCTAGGAGGGCAGTGACTGTGCAGGCCTGCTGGGTGTCTGTGGTGTCAATTTCCACATTGAGGTGCAGGGAGTTCACCAAGGGGTTTGCAGCTACCATGTACTGCCAGGGAAGTTGTCATTCCAATCTGGGGCAGCTTGGACAAGGTCTGCCTGGCATCAGTGAGCCCAGCTTGGAGTCCAGAGTTGGTGTTGAGGTTCTGTTGTCTTAGGGTCATAGGTATTAATGGAAGCAATTTCATTTTCTACCAACAGACATGCAAACTGGTTAGTACTTGGCAATGGAGGCATACATCTCATTCACTGCTTGACTAAAAATCCTCCTCCAGACCTGGGAGGGGGGCACAAGTGCTGCTCTTCTCTAAGGTCAACTCCAGTGCCAGCTCATCCAGTGAAGAATCTCCAGCCATGTTCTTTGCAGCCAGCAGCTGCAGGAGGAGCTCCTCCTGCTCTGCCATGGAGAAGTAACATACCTCAAGACCCAATGGGCAGTGCCATGTGAAGTGCCTGGGTTTCTGGCATCTTCAGTACAGCAGCAGTGTGGCACAGTGCTGTTGAGTAGCATCAACATCTATGGAGATGCCTAGTGGTAAGGGTTGTGAGGTAGAGCTGGCCAGAGCAAAGGCCAGTGCTGGGAGAGCAGGGGCAGGGTAGTGGAGAGTGGAGATGGGGGCAGGGCAGTGAGTCAGGTGCATGCAACATAGCTCCTGTTAAATCTCCATAAGCTGCCACTGATCCTGAGCCACTTTATACTAGGAAGCAATCTGCTCATTGTTCAGGCAGCCCTCAGCAAGGTTGTTAATGTGTTCCAGTAGTGCAGGGTACAAGCCATCCCAGAATGTGAGGCACAGTTGGAGGCCATTGGAGTAGGCTGCTTGCTTGACTAGTGCCTGGAAGGAGTCAATATACTTGTCCAGTGTCCATTTCTCTTGCCCATACTGTTTCTGGTCACATAGTGCTAAGGCTACAGCTTTAGCAG
>JAGGAV010016020.1:0-12268 GCA_017657295.1 Termitomyces sp. DKA64
GGTGTTGTGGAGTGGCCAGAGCCCAAGAACAAGAAGGAAGTGCAGGCCTTTTTAGGTTTCACTAACTTCTACCAGAGGTTCATTCAGGATTTCTCCCATTACACTTGACCACTGTTCAACCTCACTGCAGAGGATGCTGTCTGGAGTTGGGGCCTCCTAGAGCAAACAGCTTTCAATGACCTCAAGCATGCCATCACCTCTGGACCCATCCTCCTTTTCCTGGACAATGACTCCCCCTTCTGGGTGGAAGCTGACAACTCTAACTTTGCCACTGGAGCTGTTCTGTCACAACAATCCTGGGAGGATGGAAAGTGGCATCTGGTGGCCTTCTACTCCAAGAGTCTGAACACAGTCAAGCACAACTACAAAATCCATGACAAGGAGATGCTGGCCATCATCTAGTTCTTCAAGGAGTGGAAGCATTTCCTGGAGGGTACACAGCATAAGTTTGAGGTATGGACAGATCACAAGAACCTCAAGTATTTCCAGATGGCCAAGAAGCTCAACCACTGACAGGCCCAGTGGCCCCTCTACTTAGCCAACTTTGACTTCTCACTGCACCACAAGCCAGGCCAGAGCATGGGAAAGCCAGATGCCCTGTCTCAGAGAGATTACCATGGCACCAGGGAAGATAACAACAGTAACATTGTGCTTCTCCAACCTAAGTTGTTCATGATCCAAGCCATGGAAGGCTTAGCTATTGAGGGGGCAGAGGTGGAGATCCTCTGGGACATCTGGTGGGGAAACCAGGACAGTCTAGAGGAGGAACTCATTGCTCAAGCAGCCAGGGCACTCAAGTCCAGACATGCCAGCTGCATCAAGTCAGTCCAGGCAGACAAATGGGCTCTTCACAACAGACTCCTGACATTCTGGAATCATATCTATGTGCCCAATGACCCAGAGCTCTGCTGGAAGATTGTAGAGAAACACCATGACTCCTGAATTGCAGGACACCCTGGCCAGTGGAAAATGTTAGAGCTGGTGTCCTGGAACTACTGGTGGCCCCAGATGTCCTGGTATATTGGATCCTACACTGGTACATGTGATCTCTGCCTCTGGATCAAGCCCCAACATTGCCTTCCCTCTGGTCAGCTGCACCCCCTGCCTATCCCTATGGAGCAATGGAGCATTGCCTCAGTGGACTTCATTGTAGAGCTCCCTGATGCCCATGGTTATGACACCATCATGGTAGTGGTGGACCTCTGTGGAAAACAAGCACATTTCATCCCTACTCATACTACCTTGCTCTGCCATGGGCATCATGAACCTGTACTGGAAGAACATCTGGAAGTTGCATGGCCTCTCCAATGCCTATGTATCCAACTGGGGCCCACAATTTGTGGTGAACTTCACCTGAGAGCTCTACTGACTGTTCAACATGAAGCTTCCCACCTCCACTGCCTACCACCCACAGTCCAATGGCTGGACCTAGCACATGAACCAGGAGCTTGAACAATACCTCCACCTCTTCTGCAACAGGCACCAGGACAACTGGGATGAATTCCTCCCTGATGCTGAGTTCCAGTACAACAACCACATTCACATGGCCACCCAGTTTTCACCCTTCTTCCTGGACTCCAGATGTCACTTATGCATGGGCTTTGAACTCCAGGCCTGACCTTCAGAGAATGAGGCCATGAATGAATTTGTGGACCAGATGAAGATGGTGCAGGAGGAAGCCTAGGCAGCACTGGCAAAGGCAAAGGATGACATGGCATAGTACTATGACTGTGGAAGGACCCCAGCACCCCAGTACAAGCCTGGAGATTGAGTCTATCTGGACACCTCCAATATTATGACCACCCAGCCATTGAAGAAGCTCTTGCACTGACAATTAGGACCCTTCACAGTAGAATGGCAGGTAGGGCTCCTAGCATATTGACTCTGGCTCCCCATGAGAATGTGCCAGCTCCATCTGGTCTTCAACATGGTCAAACTGACTCTGGCCCCAGCAGATCTTATCCCAGGACAATGCCCAGCACCTCTGCCTCCTCCAGTGGTGGTCAACAACAGTGAGGAGTATGAGGTGGAAGAGATCCTGGACAGCTGCTTGTTCTGGTGGGGACTACATTACAAGGTGAAGTGAAAAGGCTATGGAATTGAGGACATTTCCCAGGAGCCCTGGGAGAACATGTGCATGCCCAGACTGGTCAGGGAGTTCCACTGACAACATCCAGACATGTCGCAAGCCATCAGAGGAATATATCCCCTCCCACCAACAGACCAGGTGATCCAGAACTTTTTCTACCCCATGCATCAAGACACCACACACTAGAGGGGGGGTGATGTTAGGGGACTACCTTTTTCTGACCTTCACCCCTGTCCAACACCAACTCTCCTTGCCCAGTTCCACTTCCCTGAGGCTCATTCAATGGCTCCATAGCACTCTACTGGTCTCCAGAGATCTTCAGAGACCCTCAGAACTCTCCATGATCCCTTGTTGTGCACTTCAGCTAACTCTGGTCACCTACACAGTCAATCCCATGCCTCTGCCACCCACTGATGTGCCACACCAAGCAGTGGGATCCTTAGACTTGTTCTCTTTGGATTCCCCTCTGCTAGGTAATTAGTTTACCATTTGTATCATTGATTACAATTCTAATATACTTTGGATTCCCCTCTGCTAGCTGCATGATTTAGCTGCTGCTCCTGGAGGTCACCCTTACATCCTCCTTGCTGGGCCCTGGGGCCTCTCCCAGGCAACATTGGCGTGAATCCTAGCAGCAGACCTCCCAACAGCAGACCTCCCAGTGGATGGGGCCTGGCCATGGACAACTTCCCCCCTCAGCATGGAGGTGGGAATAACTACTATTACTACTACAATGCTAAACCCCTGCCCTGAAACCAAAACAGTCAGGACAAGACTTGCAATGCACTCACTTGGGAAGGAAAGCTTGACATTGAGAAACCAAAACTCTTTAACAGCTGAGACCCTTGAAAATGGCAGATCTTCCTGATCCAGTGTCTCACCATGTTTCAAGCTAAGCCCATCACTTTTCAGCTTGAGAGCTCATGAGTGGCCTTTGCTGCCTCATACTTGCAGGGCATTGCCTTTGACCATTATATGGCATTGCTCTAGTTTGATCCCAACAACTCAGTACTTTCCAATTGGCCTGCCTTCACCCAGGAATTTTCTAGTAAGTTCAGAGTATTTGACACTGTAGCAGAAGCAGAAGAAAACTTGTACACCCTCTAGATGCATGATAATGAATGGTTCACAACTTTTATTATCTGGTATGAGTGGGAAGCCTACAAGACTGGCTGGAACTACAACACCCTCCAGTGTGCCCTTTGCCATGCCCTCCCACAATGGATCAAGAACATCCTCCACCTTGCACCCAAGCAGCCTACATACAACAGATACAAGGCACTTGTCACTTAGATTGATCAGCACTATTGTGAGGACCAGAGCAAGAACTAAAGCCTGCAAAACAGCTGGATCCCCTCTGGCAACCTTGGCTGGTAGTCCAGAATGACCAACAACAACTGGACTACAACCCCCACAATGCCTGCTAACCCTGCACTCCAATTCTCCTCTGGACAAGGCCCAGTTAGTATGAATCAACCTCCCAGACCATGCCCTACTGCTCAACTCAATGCCATCAACCTCTGCAACTCCTCCAACCCCCAAGACCCTAGCCCTGACAGTTTCCTGGACCTGGACAACTCCCCAGATCCTATGGACAATCAGGAGGCCTTATGCACCAACCAGATCAGGAACAGGCCCTGGATTTATGTTCTGGTGGAGACCCAAGAGCAACAATGGAAGGAAGGGGCATGTATTATGTGCAGTGAGCAGGGCCATTTCATCAATGAGTGCCCTAAATGCCAGGTCATGGGATGCACTGTCTGGACCATTGACAGGGAAGACTGCAACTATCAGTTTATAGAAAATGACACACTGAATCACAAATCAGACCCCAACATCATCTCTGCCCTTGCTACTCTCCTCCATGTAATGGCAATCACTCTGGACACCCTCTTGGCACACCTCCCCTCACACTCTGCCCACAACCTCCTCCTCTGCACTACCCCTCCCTTCTCCCCCAATCCCATCCCCAGTCTAATCAACAGTGGCAACTTCATTGTGGAATCCTTAGCAGCACTTGCTCCACAACACCACAGTGACTCCCCCTCTTGATCCCCTTGAAGCTCTTTGATGGCAACCCTACCTCTGCCAGCAACATCACTTGTTGCATGGAGATGAGGATCACCTTTGCCAACAGACAGCAGCAAGATCTCTGACTAGTGGTTACAAAGTTGCACACCTCTGCCCCCCTCATCCTTGGGTTTTCCTGGCTCCAAATGACCAACCCTTGCATTGACTGGCCAAGTCTCACCCTCCACCTTGATTGGGATAGCTCACCTGACCTAGGACTCATTCCCTTCAATATTCCTCCCCACCCCAATGTTTCAGAAGTTGCCACCAATGTTCCCAAACTCCTCTACAGCTCTGCTTGAGGTCTGCATGATCATTCATCATCAATACCTGCCTCAGTGACTCCCTCACCATCCTCCCTGTCCTTGTCAACAGTGAAGCCTCTGGAACCTTTGTTAGCAACCAGGTCAGTCTCCCCCACAAACCCCTTGGCACATCCTTAGAACTACAGCTGTTCAACAGAAGATCTGCTTCTATCAGAATCACCAAATTCCATTCTGGCCCCCTCACCCTCAACAATGGCTTACAGTTCCCAGCCCACCTCTGTCAGGGGACTGTTCATACCAGACCCTCTGGTTTGTTTCTTTTATTCCAAGCCTGCCTGTCACCCTTGCCCTCCCATTTTCTGGTGACAAGTACCTTCAACCAAGAGCTATCTTTTGGTTATATTTCTATGTGGTCACATGCTGTGAGTATGGAGACCAAGGCTGTTTACAATGGATTTCCATTTTTGGTACAATCTCCGGAGTTATGGCAATTTCCGGAGTTTGCACCTTTGGGTTAGGGTTAGAAGTTTTCCTGAAGCATCACACCTAGCCAGGGAGCTCCTTAGATTTGTTCTCTTTGGATCTCCCTCTGCCAGGTGAGTAGTTATGTCCATAGACCCTTGTACAGTACTGAAAAGACTTTGGATCTCCCTCTGTGCAACATTTCTGTTACAGGTTGCACAGCTTACAGTTCACACTCCATAACACAAAACCAATAGATAGTCTGTCTATGAAGTTTGAAGTAAGGTGCCAGTTTGTGAGATTGAGGCAGAGTCTAAGGGCAACCTCTGGGAGCAACAGCTAAGTCACATAGCTAGCAGAGGGGAATCTGAAGTATATTAGAAACAGTAATCAATGATACAACAGTAATTAATCACCTAGCAGAGGAGAATCCAAAGAAAACAAGTCTAAGGATCCCTGCTGCTGGGTGCAGCACATCAGCAGGTGGCAAAGGCATGGGAATGACTGTATAGGCATCTAGAGTGCTCACTCAACAAGGGATTGCAGCAAGTTCCAGGGGTTTCCCAAAAAGCAGAATGACCTCCAGAGATCTCCAGGGATCTGGAGAATGCTCCAGAGTTGTTGAACAAGCCTCAAGAAGTGGGAGTGAGTCAAGGAGAGTTGGCTTAGGTCAGGTGTGGAGGTCTAAAATGGAAGTCCCCTGACATCACCCCCCCCTCTAGCATGCAGCATCTCAACATGTGGGGTAGAAGAAATTCCAGATTGCCTGGTCTGCTGGTGAGATGGGATAGATCTCTCAGATGGCTTGGGTTGCATCTGGGTGCCTCTGATGGAACTCCCTGACAAGTCTGAGCACATACATGTTCTCCCAGGTTTCCCAGGAGATGTCCTCAATTCTGTAGCCCTTCCACTTCACCTTGTACTGTAGCTGCTGCTGAAATAGGTGACTATCCAAGATCTCCTCCACCTTGTACTCCTTGTTGTTGTTGACCACCACTGGGGGTGGTGGGGGTGCCAGACATTGCCCTGGGATAGGGTCTGCTGGGGCTGGTGTTAGTTTGACCACATTGAATACTGGATGAAGCTGGTGCATTCTGGTGAGGAGCCAGAGTCAATAAGCCAGGGGTCCTACCTGTCATTCTACCATGAAGGACCCCTATAGTTAGTGCAAGAGCTTTTTTGATGGTTGGATGGCCATAATATTGGAGGTGTCCAAGTAAACTCAATCTCTGGGCTGGTATTTGGGTGCCAGGGTCCTTCCACAGTCATAGTATCATGCCATGTCATCCTTTGCCTTTGCCAGCACTGCCCAGCCTTCCTCCTGTGCAATTGTCATCTGATCTACAAACTCATTCATGGCTTTTTTCTCCAAAGGTTGGGTCTGGGATTCAAAGCACATACATAAGTGACATCTGGTATCCAAGGAGAAGGGTGAAACTTGAGTTGCTGCATGAACATGGTTGTTGTGCTAGAACTTTGTGTTGGGGGGGAGTTCATCCCAGTTGTCCTGGCACTCATTGCAGAAAAGGCAGAGGTATTGCTTGAGTTCCTGGTTCATGCATTTGGTCTGGCCATCAGACTGTGGATGGTAGGCAGTGGAGGTGTGAAGCTTCATGTTAAGTAGTTGGTAGAGCTCCTGGGTGAAGTCTGCCATGATCTGTGACCCCAGTCAGACATGTAGGCATTAAAGAGGCCATGGAGCTTCCAGACATTCTTCTGGTACAGGTTAGCATGGCAGAGCAAGTGGTGTGAGTAGGAACAAAGTGTGCCTGCTTGCTGCAGAGGTCTAATACTACCATGATGGCATCATAACTGTGGGCATTGGGGAGCTCTATGATGAACTCCACCAAGGCAATACTCCATTGTTCCATGGGGATGGGTAGGGGATGGTGCTGTCTAGAGGGGAGGTGATGCTGGGGCTTGGTCTGGAGGCAGAGATTGCATGTACTAGCATAGGACCCAATATACTGGGACATCTGGGGTCACCAATAGTTCCAGGACACTAGCTCCAATGTTTTCCATTGGCCAGGATGTCCCACAATCTGGAAGTTGTGGTGCTGCTCTACAATCCTCCAGCATAGCTCCAGGTTGTTGGACACATAGATGTGGTCCTAGAAGGTCAGGAGTCCATTGTGGAGGGTCCACTCATCTGCACAGATGGACTTGGCACTGGTGGTACATCCAAACTTGAGCACCTGGGCTGCCTGAGCAACAAGTTCCTCCTGCAGACTCTCCCAGTTTCTATGCCAGATGTCCCAGAGGATCTCCACCTCCACTCCCTTGACAGCTAGACCTTCCATGGCTTGGATGGCAAACAACTTGGGTTGGAGGAACACAATGTTACTGTTGCTGTCTTCCCTTGTGCCATGGTCCACTCTCTGGGACAGGGTGTCTGCCCTTCCCATACTCTGGCTTGGATTGTGGTGTCGTGAGAAGTCAAAGTTGGCCAGGTAGAGAGACCACCAGGCCTGCTGGCAATTGAGCTTCTTGGCTGTCCAGAAGTACTTGAGGTTCTTGTGATCTGTCCACACTTCAAACTTATGCTGTACACCCTTCAGGAAATGCTGCCACTCTTTGAAGGACCAGATGATGGCCAACATCTCCTTGTCATGGATCTTGTAGTTGCAATCCACCACATTCAAGCTCTTGGAGTAGAAGGCCACCAGGTGCCATTTTCCATCCTCCCAGGATTCTTGTGACAGAAGAGCTCTGGTGGTAAAGTCAGAGCTGTCAGCTTCCACCCAGAAGGGAGAGTCATTGTCTGGGAAGAGGAGGATGGGTCTGGAGGTGATGGCATGCTGAGATTGTCAAAAGCTGTCTCCTCTGGGGGGCCCCAACTCCAGGCAGCATCCTTTGTGGTGAGGTCAAACAGCAGTTGGGCATGATGGGGGAAATCCTGGATGAACCTCTGGTAGAAAGCCTTGGTCAATCAGCATTAGATGAGCATAAAGAGATGATGGTTCAATTCTAGCATAAAGCTTCCAATTCAAGAGGCCTTTTTTTGGAGGAAAGCTGTCTACAAGTTATCAAAGAGTGCCTCCCATTATTTCAGGATCTGGTTCAACACCAAGTCCATGGCATCCTTGCAACTGAGCATGACCATGCCATCACATTTCTGGATTTGGATGATGAGGAGACTTTCAATGAGTCTTTGGACATCAAGGGAAAACTTGTGCCTATCTCCCATGAATTTGCTAATGCATTCCAACATGCCAAATTGTGTGAAGCTGTTGCATCAGACAGGATTATGAGATCTCATGTTTGACATTTTGGGTTCTGTTTCACAACTCTCATGAGACACTATAGTAGCAACTCTGTACTATTACAAGGTACACCTGCTCCATTTACTATTCAGGGCATTGTCAGGTCTCACAAGGTAGGAGACAGTAGACACTTAGAATGAGTTTGGATTGTGAGGGTTCATTCCACAGCATAATTCACAAAATTATCAAGATTAAATAGTTTGATGTATTCTGTAATTTCTCCAAAATACTCCCACATCTTCCTGCACAACACTTTCCCCCCTTCAAACCTCAACATATTGTGAAAGGCCCTTGCAATATACATTATTCAAATTTACAATGTGCAAGGTACAACATGCACATATTGATCAATATTGTGAAGTGAAATTTACTAAGTCCACAGTACTCCACATGTGTGTGCATGTATATGTATACATACATATATACCTTTCTGCTCTGGATTTTCCACCATTTCTATGCCAGGTGGTGCTCTGACATACAAATGTCTCTGTGTCACCCTAATGGCTTCAAATATCAGTCAAGAAATCTCATTAAAAAGCATATTCAGCAATATGGACTGGCCCATCCTACATACTGTCAAGAAACCCAAGATTCAGCAGAACTCAGGCACAGCAGAGATTGAGTTCACAATGGCAGAACAACCAGTCACAGGTACCTATGGCAGTACTAGAAGGCTGTAGTGATTGTGATCACATACAGCATGCAAATCTGGACTTCTTTGATGATGATAATTTCTATGAAGAAGAAGAGGAGACTTGACATGGACCTGACCTTGAGGAGTACCCTGCACAGGAACTGCAAAAACCCCAAATTCCACCTACTATCCATGCTTGAGGGCTCAAACTTCAACAGTTGGCACCTGTCATCAGGTTCTGCTGACCATGGGAGCTCAGCTGCACTGGGCAAGTCCTTTCTTGGATGAAGTGGAGGAAGGTGGTCCAGGGAAGTCTGGGGTGCTCTGATAAGCTAGATGGAGAAGCAGGAGTAATGGATGAGTGAGGAGTGAGTACAATACAGAGCTCCAGAGTTGAATACCAAGAGTTACTAGGTAACTTGGGATGAAGTTTGAGTTGAGGGGGTGGAGAGGTTTTGAAGGTCACAGAGTTGAAAGGAAGAGTTGGGGCAATAGGGAGAGAGTCAAACATAGCTGGGAAAGTTGAGATGAGATGAGGGACTTAGAGGAAATGAGGTGAGAGGAGACTTAGAAGATAGAGACAAGAGACAGAGAAAATATAAGAAAGGAAACTGATAAAATTAGGGCTGATAAGATCAAAACTGACAAGACAGAACAACAAGATGGAAACACAAGAAATGTAACAGTTATTCAGGTAATATCAAGACTACTGTAACAGATATGGTTCTACAACTTATATACTAGCTACTGGACCTCTTCTGGGGATCATGGTGTGATGGCAGGACTCAACAGAGCACATGGGGTCACTGGGTGTTGGTTCTGATCAGTTGGCAGGCTGCAGCAGTATTCTGATGGGAACTGATGGAAATGCAGGGCAGGAACTGATGGGAATGTGGGTCACACTGTAGTCATTGGGAAGTTCTGGAGTGATTGGGCAGGTTGAGGGAGCAAATCAGCAATGTGGGCTGGGGTCAGGAGAGATGCCAGGGTTGCCTAGGAGCCTGGAAAGAGCCAAGGGTTTGATAGAGTCTGCAGGTAATGTGGTCAGAGTCCATTGGGGTCACCAAGGTTTGCTGGGGAACATTGGAGATTGCCAGGGTGGGTGCTGATGGTGGGCAAGAGTTGGGGAAGTTTGAGGAGGCATTGGTGGATGCTCTAGAGATATGAGGAGAGACTCCAGAGGTCCCAGAGTGGGTTGTGACACCTGTTAATTGTGTTTGGACTCTTGTCATGCCTCCTTATGTATGAACACTGGGATCTGATGCTGATGAACTTGATTGACCAGCTATTGTACCTTCTGCATTCAACAAATGGCCTTCTACTTGCCTTGTCTACTTGAAAGCTGCTATTGGGGATATTTACAAACATCTCACAGCAATACAGGCAACAAATGGGCTCAATGCAACACTGGATTCTTTGTTCATTGAGAATGTGCTCCCAATAGATCCACAATCTGTACAGATGCTTGAAAGTGCTAAACACCACTTTAAGATCAATCCTAATCAGTACATAACATAATATATGACATGTCCAAAGTGCTGGTAACTTTATACTCCAAAACAAATGTATGAGCTCCTGTCACCAGCATGCACTGTTCTGGACTGCCACAGTATCATCTATGATGTATATACAGACAGGCAGGCAAATCCAAAGTGTTGCCCATTCATGGTCATACCACAGTCATCTATTCTACAGACACCACAATGCTTTCTGATGTGATGAGGATATGCACAGAGCATCAGAAACAATCAAAACATCTCTCTACATGATTTTGCTGATGATGAATTTATCATGACAGATGTACAAAATGGGGAGGCCTGAGATTCTCTGTATACTAACACTGTTTGCAAGATTGGAGGAGAGTTTAACACTATCAGAGATTGTGCTCAGACCATTGGGACCAATCCAACAAAACTCACAAGCCATTGCTTTGGACTCCACCTCATGATCAACATGGACTGGTAAGCATATATTCTTTCAATAAATCTATACTGATCTGAAATAGGCTTCAACTTTTCTCCAATCACCCACATTCTACTGGTCCCATTTATATTACAATTGATGACTTACTATGAAATCAAGGCTTCTTGCAGATTGACATAATTTGTCCTTGCATCATGCTAGGACCTGTCAAACCAAATGCACAGCAATTGAATCACCTTCTTGAACCTTCAACTAAGGAGATGGCAATCCTCAAGAATGGTAAGTGATACTTTTTTGTGGACATGATCTTGCTCATGAATTCATAGGAGTCTGCATAGAGATACACAGTCAAGACCTGGAAGACATTTAGGCTGGTTATCTCTCCAATGATTGTGACACACCTGCAGTGTGAAAAGTTTTGGGAACAGCTGGTATACCTCTGACTTCCACCCTTGCCCTTATTGTAAGATTTATATGGTTGACATATATGCCAAATGGCAGGGACAGATATTTATTCAGTATTTGTGCCTCATTGCTATTGAATATTTCTTTCTAGGCTTGAAAAAGAAAGAAGATTACCAGATTCTTCAACAAGCTTTTGCATAAAAGACTTTTACAATACCCCACCAAAACAAGATTTTGGAAGATTATGGTGTTTGATGAACAACACCCAATTCTCTTCCTAATTGATTACCTTTGTCAAAACCTGCACTCAATTTTATGCATACTGTTTTTCTTGGACTTATTTGCCACTTTTTTTGCAAGTTCTGTTTGCAAGCCATATGTTTTCAGGTACAGGGAGAGAAATCAACAAAACAGAAGTTTGAAAAACTCATCAATAGTGTTGAATGGCCAAGTCATATCACTCTGCTGCCAAAAAATGTACATTTCAGTTGCATTTGGGCTGTACTGACTTGATTCCAGATGGACAAGAATCTATCATTGAAGAAGGCTGATGAATGGTGGCAACTCCTCACAATCACATGGTATATGCAGAAGAATGGCAAAGGTGAGATTTGAAACTTAGCACCCCATGTTTCAGCCAATGAGAAAATTACAGACAAGATCTTTACTCTGCTGCTCTTCTCCTCTGTGTTGGTGTTTTACTACTTGCTAAATGAACTATTAAACTTTCACAGGCTTGCATTGGTCAAAGCTTCCTTTTGTAGTTTTGTCAAGCTTGTATTAATCTAGGGATACCCTTTGTGATCAGCTGTCATCTGTCAACACATTTTTGTGGTATGATTCAATGCTTTTGACCTGTTTATGGATGGTGGCTCTTTGCATTTGAATGATTCCATAGAATGCTTAAGAAAATTAATCACAATGGGCATGATGGAGGCAAGATGGAGCTCACCTTTCTTCACAACTGGCACAAACTCGGCTCATTTATGAGTTCTTGCTTTCACTTCCATCCACAGGTCACAACAAGGAATGTGAGATGATTGAGCAAGTGATATAGTGGCTTAAAAAACTGTCCCAATGTTTTATACTTTTTGAAAGATGACATTGGCATGAAGGATTGGAAGTATCTAAAATTTTGGTTAAATCATGTAAAATA